>CAJHQP010002867.1:0-76751 GCA_905132765.1 Moricandia arvensis | reverse complement strand
TTATATACATAAACTTAACCCGGATTCCATTCTTAATACCCGTTTTTATAATATCGATTTCAAGATTTTTAAAAAGGGTTTATTATTTTTTATGTTTAACGGTAGCTTTCGATCTTTGCTTACGCAACTTCCGCGAAACGGTTACTTCTATATCATAAAAACGGTGTTACGTATTTTGTTCTGTAAAGCCAATATCGCGAAACTTTTTTTTACATTAATCATAAAAAAAGTTAATGTAAGAAACCGATCATTTTCACACAATTGCTTTCAAAACGAACAAGTTGTGAAACAATATACCAAGTTCTACACAAACGTTTATGCAAACCTTCTTAAGCGAGTTTTGCAAAACGTTTTCAATATATGATTCGGTGGTGTAACGCTTTAAAGCATCACTCAAAAACACACCACAAAAATGACAATCGCATTTAAACTATTACTATTTGAAATAAATGTTATTTGTTATTGGATGGGTCTAATACGCTATTCATGTTTCTCAAACAGAAAATGAAATCTGTAACAAACGACCCTCATTATAACCAAACTCCACTCAAACGCTGCCCAAAGTGAGCAACCATGACAATTATTCAAATGCAACAAAGCAAAAACCGGCTCAAACAAAAATGAACATTAACCCTTCCCGTGGGAAGTTGCTGATGAAACCACACACCTGTAAAGCCTGTTCCGAGCTGTTCTATCACAAAACGGCGTTCCTACTCAAGGAACCACAAAGTCTCCGGTTGAGTTTCCAAAACTCCTCCGACTGTACCAAGCTTTCCAAAACTCAAGGATTATATGCCAAAACAAGTATTGGATGAGAAAAAAGCTCAATAACTGGTAAAAGAAGATGTTTCTTCCTACAAACAATGAAGCTGAAAAACCCACCCAGGGAGGGCAAACCTCTTGTCCCTTATAGGGATCTGATGATGGTGTAACCACTCCTTGCAAAGTTTGAAGTGTTGCATCTCCGACTCATCTCAAATGATACATTGTCCCTTATTACCCATTACCAAGTCATGTAAATCCACGTCAGAAAGAAGCATGGGAGATCATGAAAAGAAAGTACGTAGGGTTGAGGACCTGGATGTACCAGAAGTAAGTGGGGGTTCCCAAAATATCCATTACTTCAAAATGGTGGTGATTCAAAACCCATCATGGACAGTGGAAGCATTTACAACCATTGCCAGTGGAAATTGCTGCTGAAGGAATTTCCATCAGTGTAAGCATCGATAACCTCTCAGCATATCATCCAAAAGCTTCCTTCTAAGCTAATGCAAAATTCAAGAACCTAAAAACCCTTACACACAAAAAAAAGAGATGGACTCGGAAAATCTTATTCAGAGGCCTTTAGATGGAAGGTCATAGAACCGAAAATGATTACACAAATTCCTGCCAAGACTAAAGAGCATAGGTGTCAAAACGTGGCCTGAAATGGGAATGGGAAAGAAAGGCAAATGCAACAATCTCACTGCAAAGCCTTCTGATATATGTTTTCACATTCAATTGCTATATATACTGTGTTATGTTATTCCAAGACCTCCTAAAACCTGTTAGTTTCCTAGATCCCTTTGGTCTTTTTCAAGGTCTGGGAGTTATAGAGAGTAAAGAAGGCAATGAAAGAGAAGATTGGTCTTTGAGTAATCCGTGGCGGAGAACACTCAAAGAAAGAACCAAGTCCCGAGAGTCTCAAGCGGAAAACAGAGCGACGGGTGATCCGATGGACGTTCCAGACGATATAAACTTCCATTTCAGGACATTAAAGGCCCTGGTGGCCCTAGCTCACCTATTGGCACACCTCCACCATTAAAAGAACCTCCCTCTATATTTTCTATTTTTTTGTACGCGTAGTTTTGAAACAAAAAGACCTAGACTTTGTTTGGCCCAATTTGGCCACCAAAATTGTTAAGGAGAAGGCTCCCATATTTCTCTAGGAGAAGTTCATTCCGAACCCCTTTTTGTTTTTCTACCTACTTTATCTTAAATGCAGTTTAATTTCAGACTTTAATCGGTCTTTTTTCAACTGCATCAGGATTAATAGTCCATCTGGGCTCGTGCCTAGAAGTTTTAAGGCAAATAAAACGGACCAAACATAACGTGGATTAAAGACGATAATCACAATACAGTTCAGTGACTTTTCATGCATATTAATCTTTTGCCTTGCATTAACTTATTCACTAAATGTGAGATCTTGTTCATCCACCTAGCTAACCCACACATAAAATAAACTAAACATATGAAGGAAGCTTAAGATCCTTATAGATCCAACGAAATTAAATATTAGAGGCCATTAAGTAACTAGATGCTGGACATAACTTAAAAGGCTTGGCAGCCGCCTATATCCCAATCCCCGAACAGCTGTAATTGATCTCGCTCGGCAAAGAATCCATCACCACGAACATGGTTTAGATCCAGTTGAGGAGATCCGATGTCTAAGATTGGTGTAAAAAACCCCTTGCTTGAATGTTTGGCTAAAAATTCAATCCCGCATTGAAACCCTTAGTCGGCTTTCATAGTCCAAAATCGCAATTTAAATAATCTTATTAACTTGTCATCATCACCTAAATCTCTTTAAAACCCCAATTTTCTCTTTAGCATGAAGTTAAAACTTCATAGAAAATAAAAGTGTAGACATGTCCTCTGATTTGGAATCTAAGGGAGTACAATAGTTAGGCACAGCTGTAAGCCTTGACCGTAGCCAAGGATTTCATATTTTTAAGGTAGCAAAAAGAAAAACGAGAATGCCCTCCAGAACTACCATTCTTGGAAGTAGAAGTGTTTGATTGTTGGGGACAGAATCGATTTCGTATACGCAATGTCCCCATCTCAGACAGGGGGGAAGGGGGAGAACTATCATCGTGTGTGTTTGAGCACTGAGGGTTCTCCCAGAGGAGGGTGGATTGGGGGGTAAAGAAACGCCGTGCTATGTGTCTCAACCATATTATGCCAAAGGTGCGTAAGCCGAGAGGTGGGATGTGGTCACCTCCATCAGGTCTTGCGCAAATTTTGGAGGTTGCTTCCTAGGGAGGGTGGCATAATCGGTGATGTAAAGCCACAGCTCCATCAAAACAGAAATTGGCCGAAGGATTGCTGGCAAGGAATGGGGTTGACAAACACGAAGGTGCAGAAACCGGCCCCTACCATGCCCGCAACCAATGGCAAGAGTGGAATGTCTCAAACAGAGGAGAGATCAAAACAGCATTGCAGAAAAACCAGTTTAAGTACTACCCGTAACCAGGCTTCGCTCCTCTCCAAGCTGGACTGGATGCTCTTTCTCGGGAAACAGGAAAAACCGAACGGCGTATAAGACACCATTAGGGAACACTCCTAATCATCCTGGTCTAATGCAAGGTGTCATGCGAGCTTGTGAATAGCATACAAGGCAACTTGGCTGTTTAAAACTCACTAAACTCCGAATAAACCAGCCAAGAGAGCGAAACCAATGCAACTTCACGAGTTCGGAGAGATCAGGGCATCTGGCCTAAGAGTTTAAGACTACAAAAAAAGAGAGAGAAAAAAAAAAATAAAAAAGACAAAATAAATCAACAAAAAAAAATAGAAGAAACAAAAAAACATTACATTAATCAAGAGCTTTGCACCGAATAAAAAAATACCAAAGAATATAAAAATAGAATAACCCCTTAACTCTCGATGAACTAATTCCTGAAAGCTTAAAATCTAAGATGGGTTCTGGACCTTTCACTATCAAGGAGTTCGTCCTATGAGCTGTTTGTGGTCTACGACAAGAACGTGTAGAATTGTGTAATGGTCAGCGTCGCAAAGCCCATCTTGTTGGACACACCAACGCAGAAGAGATAAGAAATAACCCTTAGCATGCCTTCTCCAGCCTGATCCGCTCATCAAAATCAAGCTAGTACGTTAACCAAACCGGCTTGTAGAACCCACTATGTATATAACTTCTTCATTTTCCTATTTTTGGTTTGTTAGGATTTTAATTTAAGTCATAAAACAAGAAAAAACTAAGTTACTTCGGGGAACAATCAGTTGCATATCCACTCGACTCGTTCCAGAGAAGAACCCGAACCAAGAAATAAAAAAATAAAAAAAATTTAAATAAAAAAAAAAAAGGAATGTTAAGGTTTCTTGCCGTATTAAGCCACCCAAACCAACTCCCCACTACTTCCCCCCTCTCGCCACATTACTTTTCCCCTTTCCCCTCAAAGAAACCCGTAAAATCAATTGGCCACAGAAATTCTTCATAAGCTTTTTGGCCCTTGATTTTGTTCTTTAATACTCAAACTCTTGGAAGCAAACCATCATGCCCAACCATGATTCCTGATCTGAGTCTATCCCCTTGGGACTTTTGAAACGGATGGTTGAAGCTTCCCTTCAAGTTAGGGTATCACCACGCACGTGGCAAACCTATCGGCCACATGACCCTCTACCCGATTCGTGCGCACAAATTGTTAACTTCAACAGCGAAACAGTTCACAACCCGGAAACCCCGAAGAGAACCGGCGCCGGTCACCGCGCGGGGAGGGAAGGAAGGCAGCTGCCACGGGACACCCCAACCCCAACGAAATCCAAGAGCCACAAGGGGAAGGGGGGAGAAGAAAGCAACTCCACATGGAATGCCGTGGAACCTGTCAGGGCACACCCAACAAAGCCGGCCAACCTGCCCGGAAAGCGGACCCCAACCCACCATTTCAGAAAACCCGGACGTTGTGAGACCGCCCACAGAGGCGGCCAACTTGTCCGGCGCCAAGGAAGGGGACCTCAAGGGCAAGGCACGAGGAAGGCTTGCAGACTGGGAGAGGGAGGAAGAGGACGGGCCCAGAACAACACAGGGAAAGCCAGGAGACACAACAAAACCCGGGGGACGGCCGCAGCATTCCAGGGGGCAGGCAAAAGGCCAGGGAGCCAAACCCGAAATCCACCAAGCCAAAGCCCCAAAGCCTCATCAGTCGATTAGACCTTATTGCAGTTTAGACTCCTTGGCGAACAGGACATTGGACAGAATCTTGGCGAGGATCCTCAAAGTCGGGTTCCTGATGTGGGTTGGTACGCTTTCCGGGAGGTGAACGTACTGTTGCAATCAAGTTCCAAAGGCATTCTGTGGAGTGAATTTCTTATCACACATTACCCCTTGTGGATCATCTGGAATCTCGTGGAGGTCATTGAGGTCGTCCAAAGTGACAGAGCATAACTCCATCAGCACCTGAAGGTGAAGGAGAGGTCTCATATGAGGGGTTTCATCGGTCTGTGAACCTGATTTCAGCTGTTGCAAGTACTTGGCGCACAAGATCCGGGTAGAGGTCATAGTGGCGGTGCAAAGAGCGTGGATACCATGACTTGAAGAGCTTCAACACATCCGATCAAGTCCCAGGGAAGCATAAGACTCAGCATCAGCGAATCATGTGGGCAAGATGGTTGCTTCCAAGAGTTGAGTATTAAGAACCAAAAATCAAGCAAAGATATGAAGAATTTGTGAATTGATTTTAGGGTTCTTGAGGGAAAAGGGAAGTAATGTGGCCGAGAGGGGAAGTAGTGGGGAGTTGGTTTTGGGTCGGCCTTAAATAGGCAGAACCTTAACCACTTCCTCTTCCTTTTTTTTATTTTAAATTTTTTTATTTTTATTTTGGTTCTGATTACTTACCCTGGGAACAGTCGAGTGGAACATCACCTGATTGTTCCCCCGAAGTAACTTAGTTTTTCTTGTTTTTATGACCTGTAAATTAAAATCTAACAAACAAAAACATAGGAAATGAGAAGTTATATACATACCAGTGGGTTACCTCCCACCAAGCGCTTGTTAACGTCACTAGCTTGACTTTGATGAGCCGATCAGGGCTGAGAAGGATCGCCTAAGGGTATTTCTACTCCTTCTGCGATTGGGTGTGTCAACAAGATAGGGCTTGAGACGGCTGGACCATTAACAACAAATTCTCCACCTCTTGTGTCCAGCAACACAACAGCTCCATAAGGACGAACCTCCTTGATAGTGAAAGGTCCAGACCATCTCGATTTAAGCTTTCCAGGAATAGCTTCACTCGAGAGTTTAAAGAGCCAAAACTTGATCATTCGGTGCAAAGCTCCTGCTAATGATCCGTTTGTCATGGAATGCCTTAGTTTTCTCTTTGTAGATCTTAGAACTCTCATAGGCCAGATGCCTGATCTCCCTCCAACTCGTGAAGTTGCATGGTTCGCCTCTCCTTGGCTGGTTTAATGTCGAAGTTTAGTAGTTTTAAACAGCCCAAGCTGCCTTGTACTCTAGTTCCACAGATAGATGACACCCCTTGCCATAGACCAGATGATAAGGAGTGGGTCCCTAATGGTGTCTTATAGGCGGTTCTGTATTCCCAGAGAGCATCATCCAGCTTGAGAGACCAGTCCTTACGGGTAGTATTAACTTTTCTGCATGATGTTCTTGATTTCTCTGTTTGGACTTCCACTTGACCACTTTGTCTGGGGATGGTAGGCGGTTGCAACCTTGGTGTTTCACCCCATTCTTGCACAGCATCCTTGGAACAATTTGTGATGAAGTGTGATCCACCATCGCTTTATGACCACTCTAGGAACTCCAAATCTGGAAAGATGATGGAGGTGAACATCTTGGTTACGACCTTTGCATCATTGGTTGGACTAGCAACGGCTTCTACCCTTTGGAGACATAGTCTACAACAACCAAGATGTAGTCATTTCTTATGAGAAATTGGGAATGGTCCCATGAAATCGATTTCCCAACAATCAAACACTTCTACTTCCAAGATGTAGTTCTGAGGCATCTCGTTTCTCTTGCTCACACTAAAATGAATCCTGCTACTGTCAAGTTTAACAGTTGTAATATATAGTACTTTAGATTCAAATCAGAGGAACCAGTCTACACTTTTTTCTATGAGTTTTAAAATTCTAAGCTAAGAAGAAAATATGGTTTTAAGATTTTAGGGTGACTTAGATGACAAGTAAATAAAGATATTTAAATGCGATTTGATATGAAAGCCGACCTAGGGTTTAATGCGGGGTATTGATTTAGCCAAACAATTATTCAAGCACAGGTTTACACAATCTAGAACATCGGATCTCTCAACTGATCTAACCCACTGTCGTGGTGATGGATCCTTTGCGAGCCGGACGGATCACTTAAGCTGTCGCTTGGGATCATAGGCGGCTGCAAGCTTTAGAGTTCATGTCCCATCTAGTTCACTTAATGCTCTAATATCTACTTTCGTTGATTAAAGACATTAAGCTCATTCAATATAGTTTCAAGTTATCTCATGTGTGGTTAGCTAGGTGATGAACAGCAGATCTAAACATTAAGTGATCAAGTTAATGCAAGCAATAAGATTAATATTGAATGAAAAGTCCAATGAATGATGATTATCTATGTTGGCTCGTTTATCAATGCCTTAAAACCCTAGGCGAGCAGATGACTACTCAATCATGATGCAGTGAAAAAAAGACATTAATCTGAAATAAACTGCATAAGATAAGAGTAGAAAAAACAAAGGGTTCAGGATGATCTTCTCTAGGAAATATGGAGCCTTCTCCCTTACAATTGCAAATCGCCAAAACAAGTCTAGGTCTCTTGTCAAAACTAGCGTAACAAAATAGAAAATAATAGAGGAGGTCTTTTTATAGGGAGGTGCCAATGTAGAAGAAAATTAGGGCACAGGGCCTTTAATTCCTGAAATAGGAGTTTCCATATTCGTCGGAACAGTCCATCGGGATCACCCGTCGCCTGGTTCCGCTTGAGAACAGTCTCGGACTGTTCTTCTTGAGTGTTCTCTCCGCAGGATTACTCCAAAAAGGACATCTTCTCCTTCATGTGCCCTTTCTTTACTCTTCTATCAACTCCAGGACCTGAAAAAGACCACAAGGGACTAGACTAACACGGCTTAGAGTCTTGAATCAAATAAAAACATATATTACAATAATGTGAAAAACACCATATATCAGAAGGCTTTGCAGGAGATGGTGCAATTGCCTTTCCCTTTACCATTCATTTCAGCCACGTTGACACTATGCTCTTTAGCTTGGAGGAATTTGTCATCATTTCGGTTCATGCTTCCATCTAAAGCCTCTGAATGAGATCTTCGAGTCCCATCTTCTTCTTTTTGTGCTTCAGGTAGTTCTTGAATTTTGCATAGCTTAGAGGAAGCTTTTGGGATGAAGCTGAGAGTTATGAATGTCTCACTGATGGACATTCCTTCAGCAGCAATTTCCATGGCAAATGAGCTGAAATGCTTCCACCTGATTCCATGATGGGTTTTGAATCCACCATTTGAAGTCATGGAATTTTGCAACCACATACTTCTGACATCCAGCGTCCTCACCTACGTACTTCTTTTCCAATGATCTCCATAGCTCTTTCGACGTGGAATCTCACAATAGACTTGGTACAATGGGTCAATAAGGCGACCCAAAATGTATCATTTGCAGATGAATCGGGAATGCAACCAACTTTCAAACACTTGCAAGAGTGTACACATCATCAATCCCATAAGGGACAAGAGGCTTGCCCTCCTGGGTGAGTTTATCCAGCTTCATTGTTGTCAGGAAGAACACCATCTTCTTTTAACCACGTTTTGAAGCTTTTTCCATCAAACTTGTTTGGCATTAATCCTTGAGTGGACAAGCTTGGTACAGTCGGAGGAGTTGAAACTACAACCGGAGCACTTGTGGTTCCTTGAGTAGGACCCGTTTGATAGAGACCAGCATCGAACAGGCTACGGTGTGTGGTTTCATCAGCAACATTTCCCACGGGAAGGGTAGATGTCATTGTTGCAGCGGTTTTTGTTGTTGCATGAATAATTGTCATGGTTGCATCACTTTGAGCAGCGTTGAGTGGAGTTTGCGTATCAATGAGGGTGTTGTTAAGATCCTTCATTTTTCTGTTGAGAAAACATGAAAGCGTATTAGACTCCAATCAACAAATAACATATTATTTCAAATAAATAATAGTTTAAAATCGATTGTCATTTTGGTGTTTTTAGTAGATCTCTAAAGTCTTACAAACCGCCAATTCATATAGATATAAGTTTGAAAAACGTTTTGTAAACTCACTTTAAAGCGTTTGCATAAACCGTTTGTGTAGACTTTTAGATTGTTTCACAAACTCGCTTTAGAAAGCAATTGTGGAAAATGAATCGTTTTTATAACTTTTTTTTATGATTCATGTAACAAAAAAGTTTCGCGATATGGCTACAGAGCAAAACGTAAACCGTTTTTAGATAAGCAAGAAACGTTTCGCGGAAGTGCGTAAAGCAAATCGAAAGCACCGTTTAAACATAAAAAAAAATAAACGTTTTAAAAATCCTTGAAATCGTATTATAAAAACGTATTAAGATTAATCCGATTAAAGATTATATGTAGTATAAGCGATTAAGAGTTAAGACTATAGAAGCCAAAAAAACAAATTGACATAAATGATATAAATAAAGAGATGTTGAAGAATTATTCGATTCAAAAGACGAGATAAAACCGATATGAAAACGTTTAGAATTAAACCATGGAGTCAAGACGAATCTCTTTCCTTATCTCTTAATATTCGCTCTGTAGTGAGACGGACTTGTACGAAATAGAGCCCATGATACAACCATGAGAGACAATTCATGCTTCACCCGTGAACGTCCCTACGAACTAATAATCTACGAAACACTCTCTAAAACTTACGCTGGGAGATTGCTGGTTTTTCGTTCTGAAAAACGTTTAAAAAATGAAATGAGAAAGAGACAAGTTTTTAAAGAGGAGAAGAATAACTACGTTCCATAACTGATGCAGCGGGTGCGCACGTTAGCGGAAATCTCGTGAGTATCTCGGAGTTGAGACGTTCTTTCTCGTTTAATCATATCGTCACAAAGAGAAAATTGTGTTGTTGTTGTTTTTTTAAAATGAACTACATGTCGTTTAAAATAAAAATGCATGGTGTTTTTGGGCAAAAAGCGGTGAGCTTAATTGGGTCCAAAAGAACATCTTGTAGTGGCCCTAGGGACATATTTACCCTAAGCCCAAGCTCAAGCCGGCCGGCGGCGGCGCACACGTGGGGTGCCTCTCTTTGAGCTGTTTATACCATGCTATCAATGATTCATATATATACAGCTCAAAATCATCTCTTCTAACCAATGTGGAACAAAACTCAACTTGTGAGTTTCATGTGTTTTTATCATTTCAAGATCACAACTTCATCACATCATTTCTCATTCAATTTAAATTTTTTTTTGATGTTTCAATATATCAGATTGTAGTACTGCATTATAAACTTTACAATTATCAATTAACATGCTCAAGACGACCACCGGTTTGGCCGGAATAGCCACCAGAAAAAGTTAAAAAAATCATTGTGGCAAAAAACTGTTTCCAACCTAATAATCCTACTAAATCGTAAAACTAATGGTCCCAAACGGACTCAATGTTTAAATGGGGTGGATTTAAACGGATCGGATTTACACATTTTAATATCCATAGGAGTATCATAACATATAGTGTATATAAAGGCCGGCCTAATGTAGCTCAAGTAAGAAAATAAATTATCCCATTAAACTATATTTTTAATTTTTCTTAAAATTTCGCGTCGAAAGATGGTGCTTCGTCATATTTTGTTCCTCGTCAGCCATGTATATATAATGGTGTGAAAAGAATGTTACTAATTGAAGGTTCCAGATGAATGAAATGATGATAGGAAAAGTGGAAAAAATCTACTTTGTAATGAATATTTTTAATGATTGAAACCGAACTATCTAATTTGTTTGATTTTTCCAAACACTTTTTCACACTGAAGATTTCTGTTTTCCATTCATTATTAAAATTAAAATTTCTCCGGAGACATTGCCGGGGAAATCAAAATTTCCCATAATCAAATCCCAACAGAGGGGTACTACAAACAAACATCTAAAACTCAAAACAAGTGGGAGTTGGACCCTAGTCTTAAACGATGATCGCAAGTACAACAGAGAGAGGTGGTCAAACTGAAACTTCAAAGTCACCTATGGATAACTGACTCCTCCTATAGCGAATAGCACAAACAATAAACAGAGCTCAGAGCTTCAGACACTCATTACAAGAAATCATAGTAATTTTTGACGAAAAAAATATTCGTTGAAAATTATGAGGAATATAAAATTTTACTATTTGTCGGTATTTCAACGGAAATACCCTAGGAATTTCCGATGAAATAGTGACGATCCCCAAGAAAGATTAAATGATTTAGGATATAGCTTTGAAGTTTATGTTTTCATTAGAAATTCGTCGATAATTTCTGATTAGTTTTTAACTAACTGTAACTTTTGTAAGAAATTCATTAGAAATTTCCGACAAATTTTCAAAAAAAAAAAGATTTTATATATGAAATATTCAAAATTAATGTTAAACTAGATACTTACAAAATCGGGGAAAATGGCCAATTTCGACCCCAACAATTTCAGTCGTGCCAAATACGACCCGAACAAAAAGTCAGTGCCAAATCGACCTCAACAAAATTATAATTTAAAAAACATACCCAAACTTCTTAAAACGTGCCTAAATCTACATTGATTCTAATAAAAGCTAGAAATACCGTTAACAAGATAAAATGATGTCGTTTTAACTTAATTTTTTATAAAATATATTCATTCCAAGACTCGAACCCATGTCTTGATAATCTTTAAAGGGGGCACACTAACCATTAGACTAAAAGAAAATTAAAATATTATTATAAATTTGAATTCTATATATTACTATACTTATTCATCTTATCCAATTAAAATTTGGTACTGATTATTTCTTATTTATATAAATACATTAACATGTTTTTAATTGTCATATATTAATAAACTTATATTAAACTAAAATTATAAATAATAAAAGATTTATACTTATATGAAATTAATTGTACTTAAAACTTTGAAATTATCTTCTAAAAAAACTATATAAATTTTTAAAAAAATTAAAACTTTAATGTTAATTTTCAAAATTAATATAATATACTTTATATTTTATGTTTTTATATATTTTAGTTATTTTTTAATATGTCTAATATTTTGAACAAAATATTTTTGTGAAATAAAGGTAAAGGCCTCTTAACATTTTGAAAAAAATATCACAAATATATAATATTAACTTTCAAAAATAAAAAATTTCACTTAAGTTTAAAAATTAAAAATATTTTATATATAAAAGTTTATAAATAGATTCAAAGCTTGAATTGTATTTAATGTCATATAATTAGAAATATTTTATTATTTATATTTTAGTAAGATATAAATTTATTAAATATATGATAAGTAAAAAATATGTTAATGTAATTATAAAGATATAATTATAAATCAGAAACAATCATCGCCAAAATTTTAAATTGGATAAGATTAAGAAATATAACATTTTATATAATTTCAAATTTGTGATATTTTTTTTTAAAAATAATAATTTAGTCTAGTGGTTTGGTGTGCTCCTTAGAAAGGGTATTAGGGTATGAGTTCAATTCCTGGAAGGAACATATTTAAAAAAAAATTAATCAAAGTGATATTATTTTCTCTTGTTAACAGTTGACTAACTTTTGTTAGAGTCAATGTAGGTTTTAAGCACGTTTTGAGAAGTTCAGATAGATTTTTTGAATTATAATTAAAATGAGGTCGTATTTGGTACTGACGATTGTTCGAGTCGTATTGGCACGACTGAAATTGTTGGGGTTGAAATTGGCCTTTTTTCTACAAAATCACCATGACATATATTAAGAGATAAATATGATGTAGCTTAGCAATACCTTAATTATTTAAGGCTATATATTCTCGTTATGGATGCATTGACGGGTGCATAACTTTTCTTATTAACACTTATATACATAAGCAAAGATTTCACGGTGATCCATCTAACAATCTTGAATTTGTGTGTTTTCAAAAATTTTAAAGATTATTAACCCTTAAATATCATCATTATCAATGGTTATTGTAGATCTATTTTGCTGTGTTTAGATTCGTCAAAAAATTCCCAATTAATTTCTGACGACTTTCTGATGAATATATTTTTGACTAATATGGTATTCCGACTAATTTTTGACGAAATGGTAAAACTCTGACCAATTTCCGAGGAAAATGGTATATTCGTTTCAATTTCGTCGGAAATTGAAATTTGCCCGGGAGAAAGAATCACCTAATTTTTCTTGAAGCGCCAAAATACAAAAATTCGGACAACTTCCGACGAAACTTAATCCGTGAGTATTTTTTAACATAAAAATAGAAAAAAATCTTCTCTCTCTCTCTCTCTCTCTCTCTCTCTCTCTCTCTCTCTCTCTCTCTCTCTCTCTCTTTCTCTCTCTCTCTCTCTCTCTCTCTCTCTCTCTCATTCAAAGAACAGATAGAAAGCAACCATAAATCCTTCTTCAAAATCCTAAATGTTAGAAATGAGTTAGGTTGATTAATTTAAGATTTAAATATGTGTTAGAATTCTATTTTTTTTGTCAACCAGATTATTAAATGTTAGAATTCTTAGATTTGGGATTTTACATATTAGATTTAAGATTTGAATTTTTTTTTTATGTTTTTTGATGTTTTAAAATTTCTGTTGTTTGAAAATGTTTTATAATGTTGTTGCTTAAAAACGTTTTTATGTTTTTAAAACTTTATAAATTTTTTTTCACTTTTTAAAAATATTTTCAATTAATGAATGATTTATGTTTTTTATATTTAATAAGTACGTTTTACAACTTATAGTAAACTTTTCCACAAAAAGTTCTTTTTTTAATTTATAAAAAATGCGTTCACTATTTCTCAAAATATTTTTTAATTTATAAAGCGTTTTATTTTATTTTTTGAATTCTAAAAAAAATTCACTTCTATAGAAATATTTTAAATTATATAATGTTGAAATTTGTTTTCTAAGATTTTATAAACGTTTTTAAATAATTATATTATAAAAATTAAGGATAATTGCTAAAAATGACTCAAACTTGATTTTCAAATGCAAAAGTGTACCCCAAATTCAATAAAATGCAAAATTAACCCAAAATGCTAGTGAAAATAAAACAAACTGCTTGTGAGCAAACAAAAAAAATTGTATTCAATTTTACTATAATAACATTTTCATGTGAGAAGACTTCTAGAGAAATCTCTATGAGAAGACTTCTTTGTAAGTCTTCTACGGAAGACTTCCCTGTAAGTCTTCTATGGAAGACTTCTCTAGAAGTCTTCTCAAACAATAAATCTTAAAGTAATTTATAAAATTTATAAAAAAAACATTTATATGGGGGAAAAATAGAAATTATGTAACCACAAACATTTGTGAATGATGTAAATTTATATCAACTAAAATTGAATTGTTTTCAACCTAGATGTTTTAATGTAGAATGAGTCATGATATTCATTGGTTTAGGGTTTAGTAACATATGTTATAGTATTGTAGACAGTTTTAGGCGTAGATTTTGAAATCTTATCTTTTTAACTTTTTTTTTTTGAATTTAACGAATATGTGTTAGTGATCCTCTAATAAGATGATTTTAAACATTTTCTAAGTTTATTTTATGTTTAAGGAAGTGTTTTTGGTTAGTTAATTGATTTTAGGGTTTGGGAAGACTTCAAGAAAACTTCCGGGAAAGTCTTCTAACATATTCCCTCCGTTTTTTAATAGATGAAGTTTGTCTTCATGCACAAACATTAAGAAATTCACTTTTATCTAAAAAATATTTATAAAGAAATATTTTAAAATCGTTCAACCAATTATAAAAAAATCTTTAAAAATTTTACTGGGTTGAACAGTTTCCAATAAAGTTATAGTTAACCTTAAACTTCAAAAGATACATTAAAATCTCAAACATCATATATTTTGAAACAACATAAACCTCCTAAAACATATGATGTTTTGAGATTTTTAAGGTATGATGTTTCAAATTAGATGATGTTTTACGTGGTTTATGTTGTTTCAAAATATATGTTGTTTGAGATTTTAAGGTATCTTTTGAAGTTTTAAGGTTAACTTTAACTTTATTGGAAATTGTTCAACCAATAAAATTTTACAAACTTTTTTATAATTGGTTTAAATGATTTTAAAAATATTTTTTTAAAAATACTTTTTAGATAAAAGTGAATTCTTAATGTTTGTGCATTAAGCCAAAACTTCATTTATTGAAATACTGAGGGAGTATGTTAGAAGACTTTCCGGGAAGTCTTCTGGAAGTTTTCCGAAACCCTAAAATCAATTAACTAACCAAAAACACTTCCTTAAACATAAAATAAATTTAGAAAGTGTTTAAAATCATCTTATTAGAGGATCACTAATACATATTCATCAAATTCAAAAAATAAAAAGTTAAAAGATAAGATTTCAAAATCTACGCCTAAAAACTACCTACAATACTATAACATATGTACTAACCCTAAACCAATGAATATCATGACTCATTCTACATTAAAGCATCTAGGTTGAAAACAATTCAATTTTTGTTGATATAAATTTACATCATTCACAAATGTTTGTGGTTACATGATTTCTATTTTTCCCCCATATAAATATTTTTTGATAAATTTTATAAATTACTTTTAGATTTATGTTTGAGAAGACTTCCAGAGAAGTCTTCCGCATAAGACTTACAGGGAAAGTCGTCTACGAGAAGACTTCTAGAGAAGTCTTCCGTAGAAGACTTACATGGAAGTCTTCCGTAGAAGTCTTACACAGAAGTCTTCTCACACGAAAATGTTATTATGGTAAAATTGAAATGTTGTAAGTAGAGAAGAGAAGAGAAGAATTGGTGTGTCTTATTCCATGAATAATGAACTCTTTATATAGGGATACAATATAGAGGTTTAGCTTGGAGAAGTAGTACAAGTAAATTTTGGTGAACAAGACTTTCTATAATCGACATCACAATATATTCTTAACACTTCCCCTTGATGTCTATTATGCGTGTAGATGTTGCCTCGTTAAAACTTTACCAGGAAAACCCAATAGGAAAAATCATGGTTAAAGGAAAAGAGTGCAAAGCACAATTACTTCCCCTAATGTGTACATACGTCAAGATCTTTGATACGAAGTAATTCGATAAGATAAACTAACTTCTTGAAAGTAGCAGTGGGTAGCGACTTGGTGAATAAATCAGCCAAATTGTCACTTGAACGAACTTGAACGACACGAACATCGTCATTCTTCTGTAGATCATGTGTGAAAAAGAACTTCGGTTAGAATGTGCTTTGTCATGTCTCCTTTGATGTATCCATCTTTGAGTTGTGCGATACATGCATCATTGTCCTCATACATGATCTTTGGAACATCTTTCCATGTAGATAGACCACAATCTTCTCGTATATGTTGAATGACAGATCGTTAACCATACACACTCTCGACTAGCTTCACGAATGGCTAAAATCTCTGCATGGTCAGAAGAAGTTGCTGAAATGGTTTGCTTCATCGAACGCCAAGAGATAGCAATTCCACCACAAGTAAACGCATATCATTTTTGTGATCTAGCATTGTGGGGATCAGACATGTACCAACATCTGCATAACCAATCAAATCTTCTGTGGATGGGTTAGGAAAGAATATACCCATGTCTTTCGTACCTTGGAGGTAACGAAGAATATGTTTTATCACATTCCAATGCCTACGAGCTGGGCATGAACTAAACATTGCCAATAAATTTACTACAAATGATATATCTGGTCTAGTATGACTGGCAAGGTACATTAATGACCGTATTGCACTTAAGTATGGTACTTCAGGACTAAGAATTTCTTCATTCTTCTCTTTAGGGCGGAAGGGATCTCTAGGGATATTTATTCACATCGAGTGATCTTACAACCATAAGACTACTCAAAGGATGAGTTTGATCCATAGAAAATTGTTTAGCCACATTTTCTGTATAAGTTTCTTGATGCCCTAAGATTCCATTCTTGAGATGCTCAATTTGTAATCCCAAACAAAACTTTGTTTTTTCCTTTGACATAGACAACAATCTATTGGTCTATTTGGATTTCAAGCCAAATATCTTTAAATACACTTGTCTAATCATTTGTATTGTACATACGAGTTACCAACACTCTTATTATGAATTTCTTTATATTCATGTGAAATCACATCTTTCAGTCAAGAAAAGATTAGTAACTTTGCTCAAATAACATTTTAAATATGGTATTTCAAGACCAAACATATATGAACATCTTAATATAAAATCTTTTAGAGATCTTTTAAGATAACATGTCATTTTTAGATCTTCATTTTGAAATACATACATATTTCTTTCAAAATACCATTTTCTATAGCTTTTCACGAGTTTTGATTATATTCAAATCAGTGATTCTGTTGATCTATAATCTCTGGATAAATACAAATCATGTATTGATTAACTTTTAATATTTCGTATATCACATAAACATATTTCAATCGAATAGCTAGAGTTCTCGGGAACATGATTTTGATATCAATAATCCTTCATGGATTTTATCTTTCAGAGATTATTATTTTCTAGTGGGTCATATAATTCAATTTCTTCCTTTATTGCCAGATTAATAAGGAACTTAAAAATAGTTGCATCTACCACATGAGACTATGTCTTTTCATAATCAATTGCATATTGATTTTTCTTTGGTGTAACAAATCATTTCTATCTCATTTGTTTTACACATTTTGGTGTATGGACTACTGGTCCAAATACTTCTCTCTTTCAAGAGAATTTATATCTTTTTCTATTATTTCTTTCTCATTTGGCCAATCATTTCTTTGTGTACACTTTTTAATAAACTTTGTTTCATGATCCCCTTTCTCATTCATCATATCAACTGCTACTTTGCATGCATAAATATCATCGACGTCGATTTGCTTATCGGTTCCATTATATTTCGTACATGACAAAACTTATTGAGATCTCTTCATTGTCTCAGCTACCTGAATTTCTTTCAGTCATGTTTAACATCTCTTATGGAGATCATTCGAAGACTATATTTCCTCTTGACCATTATTTATTTATGCTCCTTTTCATTTACGAAGATTTTTTATCTTTGGAACCAACATGTCTACCACACTTCAGGTGTGACTAGCAGTTTGATCTTATTATTCTAGAACATTAGTTCTTATTGGAGCATTTACAGCTGGTATTGTGACTTGATCACTCTATTTATATGGGTCAGTAATATGTCTGGCAAATGCTTTACTAAGCTCTAATTGAATTATCTTTTTGGACTTATTTTTGACGTTCTCTTTAGTCCGAGGATCAATGATAATCCATAACAACTTATTTACTTTTTCAGCTTTTTACTTTCTCCCCTTTATGTTGGAAGTACTATTTCACTTTTAACATTCATATCTAACATTACTTATATCCTTCAGGAATGGTTCTAGATTCTTAAGTATCAATGAAGATTCATATCCAGCATATATTTCCAACCTCATTTGAAAATTCATCTTAATTAAAACTCTATAGTGGAGCAACTGGGATGTATATCTCACATCCAACATTCTTAGATGAAATGGTTGGTTTCTGACCCACTACCAATGTAGGGAAAACTAGTGATTACTTATTGGCTTGATGCAAACTAGTGTTTTTGAAAATGTTTAGCACTTATCCTAGTGAATTTGCCATAGTCGCCAAAGACTTTAAGAAGTGAATTAACCAATATTATAAAGATGCATGGAAGGTGATCAGTCCACCAACATCTCCTTTATTATGCCAATAACTTTCTTTGGCTGGTGAAAAACTATATTACTCTTATATCTTGTAAGCAAACAACATATGTCAAATCATTTCAATGATTCTTTTGGTTCTTCAATGACTATTTCACATAAATCTTAAAATATCTTTTTGCATCATTATTGAACCAAAATGGTCTAACTGGTTCATGCCAAGTATTTTGTAAACTTCTGGTTTACTATATATTTATCTCCATTATACTAATCTTTGTGTAGTACAATATATAAAAGGATGTACATACTCTTTAAGTTACTTTTAGAGCCTTAAGAATACTTGTGATTGAACAAAATTTAGCATTTTCTTTCCTTATTGTCTCAGAAGTATTTTTGAGATTGATAAAAGCATAAGAGAATGATTAAGATCAATCATACTTACAGAAGAATCAAAGCATGAACACATTTCATTCGCAAGAAAGATTCATCAATCTCAGTTTAGTTAGAAAGTCTTCTAGATGTTTCACTTATTATAAAGTATGAGATTCTCTAACTCTTCCCCTCAAGATGATAACACTTCAAGTTTATCAATCTTTAATGAATCTCATTTTTGAATCAATAATATACCATATTAGGGTCATGTATTCTTTTTTTTTCATATATCCTTATAGCTTTTGAGACTTATAAGAATATAATATAATAAGGTTTTCTTATATGCAGAAATATTATGTGCTCTTCTAAAGCATTCATATATATATCATTGTATTATACTCACAATAAATTTTTTTCATCTTTAGATGATTGAATCATATCTTTTCTTTATTATCATTTTTATTTTCTCAACTTCAAGTGAGAATATGAGTTCTAAAAAGAAACTCTTTGGTTTTGACTTGACCATAATCATATCCACATTCACATCTACAACTACTTTATTTTCATTTTCTTTATCAATATTATTTGAGTGGATTTTTTTTTTGCAAAGTGTCAGATTATCTTTAAGAGAATGAATCATAACCATTTCGCAGTGATTTGTGATCTTACATCAAGGTCATTGTAAATCAAAGAGATTAAAGGTCATTGATCCATAAGCAAATCATGAATAGAGATTAAGCATGATAAATAAGTAGTAATTATCTCAATAAGGGAGATGGAGTCAGAGATCTGATATATACTTGACTCGAACTTCTTTCAAAATCTTCTCTTTTTAATCTTTAGTTGGAAAAGTTAAGTGGAGATCGGAGAAGATGTCTAAGAACGGAGACAATGTCTACCAACGGAGATTTGAGATCAATATCTCATGTAAAATTTTATCTTATCCCTGAAATATTCACACAATTGCTCATGAAAACATGGCTAACACTCAACATCGTCAGATTTCAAAAATTAATTTGGAATTCATGAATTGATAATAAGACAAAGCATTAACAAAGAGTCAATAATCATTTAAGTTAGTTTATACAAAGCTATTAACAGACCAATCCTATGTATATTCCCATAACCAATACACAATAAAATAATATAGAAGAAATGACTGAACTAAACAAAGGTAAAAATTGAGCATAAGATCAATTAAGCCAGAGTATTAAACTATCTACACCAGAATTGCATGCTTTTAAGAACGAGTAAATTAAATACATAATGAAATTAAGCAATAACATGTGTCATGTACACAAGAGATTAAAGATCTAAGTCCATGAATATGATAAGCATGATTCAGTTGTAGTTAGACATAAACTATATAATATCGGAAACTATGTGACGATCACCTTCAGTACGAAACAATAAAAGCCTAAATATCATCAATATAAGTAAAAAAATACTTATCTTTGAAAGTGGAAAAACCGAGTATTGTATTAGAGAGATCAAAGTTACTAAACGGTTAAGGTTTTGTATTTTGCACAGTGGTTAGGACTCATGACGATAACGTGTTGTAAGTAGAGAAGAGAAAAGAAGAATTGGTGTGTCTTATTCCATGAATAATGAACTATTTATATAAAGATACAATATAGAGGTTTAGCTTGGAGAAGTAGTACAAGTAAATTTCGGTGAACAAGACTTTGTATAATCGACATCACAATATATTCATAAAACACTTTTTTTGAAACACTAATGTGGGGGGGTCTCTAAAAAATGACTTGACAAACAAAAGGGGGTGTGGCTAAAATACGCATGACTGACTGCATGTTGAGGCGGACTGAGCAGCAGAGATGACATGTACTCCTGAAATTGTCTGAGACTCTCAGCCGTCCAATTCGCTTCAGCACACGAGGACAAGTACAGTACTCGACTTTGGTCCGTTCACCACCTGTGTGGGTCCTGCCTTTGTTTTGTCTCTGCTTCGATGTGGGAGCGAGTGGTCAATTGGTAAGGCCATCATTTTTTTATTTAAAACAAAATTAAAATTGAACAAATCGCAGACCACCACGTGTCAGTGGAGTTCGAGAACAATGCAAAAAGCAAAGCAATATCAGCTCTTAATTAGACAATTTAAAAGCTGATTTTCTTTTTTGTGTTAGTGAGCCTCACCTCTTAAGAACCTCTCGCTAAACACCCCTAATAATCATGCTCTAATATTATTATCAGTTCACTCGCCCCCACACAACGCACGTTAACTTATGGCAAATCCTCTCAGAACTTTCTCAATCTCTTAACCCCTTTTTGGCAAAGTGCGTAGCGTTTTTTCCGGATCGGTAATCCTGGTTCTTGTCTCACACTCTATCTTCAGATTTTGTTAAATGCAAGCACACGCGCATTTGAGCTTAATCGTTGTTGGAGATGAGCCTAGCACAGAAGTCCATTAACCCCTAGGCCCAAAATCAGGCCCGGCCCATTAACCAAATGATGACTCTGTTAAAAGACAAGATTGTACTTTTGCTATAAAATGAGGTGTCAGAGTCATTTGAAAGGACATCAGAAAAGTCCAAGACGACCTCTCCACTCTTGACGAGCTCGCCATCGACTACCAGTGAACTACTACCAGAAAGTCCGAAACGACTTCTCCTATCTAGGACGACCTCGTTTCCGACGACCAGAAAACTTGTAAAGAGAATTCGTTTAAACGACCTTGTTTAGACAATCTTTTTAAGTTCTTGTAATTTCCGAGCTTGTTCACTCTTGACTCTTAATAAGAAATTCTCTGATCCTCAATATTTACTACCACATTACATTATCGACCGAATATGGATTCAACAATTGGCGCCCACCGTGGGGCCGGAGAATCTTTTCTACTTCAAGAAAGCTCGGCGATCACAGAATCCACAACGCAACCAGAAGCCATGATATCCGCAATCACCAACAAACTGGGATCGACAAGCATGGCGACCGCGACGACGCCACACCACCCAGTTGATGACGTCGCAGCACTAACCTCGGGCCAACCAGTTAGCAGCGCAACGCTAGTCACGATGACCCGAACCAGATCACCGACAACACAACACCTGTGATGGCAACTCCGATGCAACCATCTAGCGCAGCGACAACTCAACCAGACATCTCTCTGATTTTTCAGGCCCTTCTCGGAAGAATCGACGAGCTCGCTCGAGGAACTACTTCTCGTCTAGACGACCTCGCCAACTCACAGAACGCATGTAACAATCGCATCAACGAGCCCCAACCCATTGAAGTGGGTGCATCTGGATCAAAACAAGTCGATACTACCCCACGACTGCAACGAGTTCTTTTTAATGACCTACCAACACCAACCATCAGACCCGGACAACAGCATACGATGCAAATCGACAATCTACCCGTGACGACCATAGATCCCAGACAACACCATGTTCAGTCAGATGGCCAGAAGGTCCCTATCGATAATGATTCACAAACTGCACACAGAGAAATTCGGTACAGAAATGAGGAGATCGAAGAGATGAAAGCCCAGCTGCAGTATATGACTTCCAAAGTCCATCAGGCGGTCAGCGCAGCGCCAGAAATCGATCGTGTGCTCCGCGAGACCCAAAACACACCATTCTCACCTCTACTTCTCAGCATTCCCATTCGATATTCGGGAAAAATAAAGCTCCCTACTTACAACGGGACAACATATCTAAGAGAGTATCTTACTGCTTTCAGCATCGCAATGGGAAGAGCGAATTTTTCACCAGAAGAACGCGGCGCTGGTCTTTGCCAATTGTTCGTAGAAAATTTGAGTGGACTTGCTCTCGGGTGGTTTTCCCGTCTTGAAGCCAACTCCATCGACAACTACAATCAACTTTCGACGGCCTTCCTTAAACATTACTCAATGTTTATCCGGCAGAGTGCGTCTAACGCTGATCTATGGACGCTCACGCAAGAACCAACAGAGACGCTCTGCTTGTTTATTGACAAGTTTAGAGCCATTGTTTCTCGCATTACTGTGCTCGAAGAGGCAGTCGTTCTGGCACTCCGTAACGACCATTGGCATGAATCACCATTCCGAAAGGAACTCTTCAAAAACAAGCCACAAACCTTGGAGGACGCGCTTCATCGAGCAATGAACTTCATTGAGATCAAAGAGGAAAAGGCTGCTTTTGCCAAAAAGTACGTAATCATCAAGAAGTCATTGTCAAGAGAAAAGGAGTCCAGCGAACATTATGAGCCTCGGCAACACTACGACAAAGGATACAAAGAGAGCAAGAATAGGAAAGCTGGAACCTACCAGATCAGCGATCAACAGGTTAATCGTTCCGCCGAACAAGCAAAATCGTGATGATCGCAACACATGCGATACATGACCATATTGCAGCTACCATAAGTCTACGACTCACAGCACGGACGAGTGTCGCCATCTGCAGGGTATGTTGTCACAATACCGCCATTACTGCGATTCACCATCCAGAGATCAAAGAAATGACAAAGCACCCAAAAATGAAGGGGAACGTTTTCGCATTGCCCAAGAAGAACGCAAACACCAACAAACACAAAAGCGCCCAAATGAACACGCAAACACTGAAGGTTAAGCCCCTAAACGAGCATGTAACGACCAAAACGAACATGAGCGCGGACGAAATCCCCCATCTCGTCGTGTGATCAACGTAATCATGGGAGGTCTCCAGACATGCAAAGATTCATTTCGCTTGATCAAGGAATACGAACGCATGACATTCACCTCGCAAAAAAGGGAGAGATACAATATCGACGATAAACCGAAAGAGAGTTATGATATCAGCTTCACAAAAGAACACACCAAGGGTTTAGATAAACCTCATAACGATCCTCTCGTCATCGAACTCAGAATAGGCGATTGCGAAGTGTCGCGTGTGTTGATCGATACCGGCAGTTCAGTCGACTTGATCTTTTCGAAAACACTTCAACACATGGACGTCAAGAACTATGAGCTTAAGCCTTGCAAAAAAAACCCCTAACAAGTTTCGCCGGCGATACAACAATGACTATCGAAACGGTAAACTACCAGTCTACGTAGCAGGAATCACCAAAATTGTCAAGTTTGTAGTCATCGACAGCCCCACCATTTACAATGCCATACTTGGGACTCCATGGATACATTCGATGAAAGCGGTCCCGTCTACTTACCATCAGTGCATAAAATTCCCTACGCCATCAAGAATCTACACCCTCAAGGGAAATCAGCGACTATCCCGAACATGCTTCGTTACCGAACATAAGTTAAGAAAGTCATCAAGAGCATGCTTGATCGCTAAGAAAAGAGACGAGCAAATCATCGAGAGCGACCACGCACGTGAACTCGTCATACAACTCAATATCGACAATAGAGATCCAATGCAATGTGTCGGTATCGGAGCAGACCTAAGAATGATCTCAAGGATCAAATCATCAGCTTCCTTCAATCCAATGCTTCAACCTTCGCTTGGACAACTGAACATATGCCAGGAATCGACCCATCTATCACGTGTCACGAGCTAAATGTAGATCCGATCTACAAACCAATCAAGCAGAAAAGATGCAAACTCGGCCCCAAAACGCGCTAAAGTAGTAAACAACGAAGTCGACCGCCTAACTAACGCGGGGTCCATCACTGAGGTCAGATACCCAGATTGGCTTACTAATCCGGTTGTAGTCAAAAAAGAAACGGCAAGTGGCGCGTATGCGTTGATTTTACAGAACTTAACAAGGCATGTCCAAAAGACAGCTTCCCACTCCCACACATTGATCGACTAGTTGAAGCAACTGCGGGAAACGAGCTCCTATCATTCATGGACGCATTCTCCGGATACAATCATATCATGATGCACCCTGATGATAGAGAGAAAACCGCTTTCATCACTGACTGAGGAACCTATTGCTATAAGGTTATGCCTTTTGGACTTAAAAACGCAGGCGCCACATATCAACGTCTAGTCAATCGAATGTTCACTGAGCAGCTCGGCGACACGATGGAAGTTTACATCAACGAGATGCTCGTAAAGTCTCGCATCGCCAACGACCATATCAAACATTTAACATCATGCTTCAAAAGCCTTAATGAGCAATCCAACGAAGTGCACGTTCGCTGCCACATCCGGGGAATTTCTAGGTTACATCGTCACCGAAAGAGGAATCAGAGCAAACCCAAAGAAAATTACAGCCATTACAGAACTTCCATCTCCAAGAAACACAAGAGAATTTCAACGACTAACCGGGCATATCGCTGCACTCAACCAATTCATTTCGCGATCAATGGACAAGTGTCTCCCCTTTTACCAACTTTTGCGCAACAACAAACGCTTCGAGTGGGACGCAAGGTGCGAAGACGCCTTTCAACAACTAAAGGAGTATCTTTCTACTCCACCAATTTTGGCTAAACCAGAGAAAGGAAAAGTCTTGTATCTATACATATATGTCTCCACCTCAGGAATAAGCAGCGTCCTGGTTCGTGAAGATTGTGGGCGACCAACGTCCAATATTCTACACCAGCAAGATCTTCGATGACGCTGAAACTCGATATTCCCCTCTCGAAAAACTCGCCCCTCGCCGTTGTGGTCACAGCCCGCAAGCTCAGACCATATTTTCAATCTCACACTATTCATGTATTGACAAATCATCCACTTCGATTAATACTGCACAACCCAAGTCAATCTAGAAGAATGGCCAAATGGGCCATCGAGTTGAGCGAGTATGACATTGAGTTTAAGAGTCGTACAATCGCCAAATGCCAAGTATTGGCGGACTTCATGACCGAGATACCTCGATATCAAGATGGTGATAACCTCAATACCAAGAACTGGTGTCTCTACGTGGACGGTTCATCTTCGCGGAATGGGTCGGGATTTGGCATACGGCTTATATCTCCCACCAGCGAAATCATCGAGCAATGTTTTCGCCTAGATTTTCCAGCTTCCAACAACGAAGCAGAATACGAAGCCCTTATCGCTGGCATTCGTCTCGCAAAAGCAGTTGGAGCAAACAAAATTGAAACTTTTTGCGATTCGCAGCTCGTTGCTAGCTAGTTCAGTGGAGAATATAAAACAAGAAACGACCGCATGAATGCCAACTTGCAAGTCGTACAAAAACTCTCACAAGAGTTTGCTAACTTCACTCTTACTAAAATACGCGAAGTGACAATTCTTCTGCCGACTCCCTAGTCGCCCTTGCATAAACTTCCGACCCATCACTGAGAAGAATGATTCCGGTCGAAAGCATCGAAACCCCAAGCATTGAGCTAACAATGGGAGTTCACGCTATTACCGAACTTGATGAAGAAATGGACGACCCCGACGAAGCAAACGAACTCATCCCTGAAGAAGAGGCAATAAATCCAGTCGATTGGCGCAAGAAAATCAAGCTCTACATATCCGACAGAGTAACACCAGTTGATCGTTGGGCTGCTCGCCGTTTGAAAGCTCGCTGTGCACACTACGTCATGCACCACGAAAACCTTTTCGATGGAGAGCTACCAAAGCGTTGCTTCGTTGCATTTACGGCCAAGAAGTAAACTGGGTACTCGAAGAAACACACGAGGGAGGAAGCGGCAACCACTCGCGCGGGCGATCATTAGCTATCAAGATCAAGCGACACAGACATTTCTGGCCAACAATGATCGCCAGACTGTGAAAATTTTGTTGCAAAATGCGAGAAGTGCCAGCGTCATTCTCCAATGATCCATCTCCCAACAGAGCTTCTCACAACTACCACAGCGACGTACCCTTTCATGAGGTGGGAAATGGACATCGTCGGACCTCTACCATTGTCCAAACAAAAGCGCTAACTTCTGATTATGACCGATTATTTCACCAAATGTGTCGAAGCCAAATCCTACACATCCATACGTGCCCCTGATATCCAAAAAATTTGTCTGGAAGAGTGCCGCCATGGTCTCCCGTACTATATCGTCACCGATAACGGTTCTCAGTTTATCTCTGCAACTTTCGAGAATTTTTGCTCCCGCTGGAAAATCAGATTGAGCAAGTCCACACCAAGGTTTCCCTTAGGAAACGGACAAGCTGAGGCGACAAATAAAACAATCCGAGACGAAATTAAAAAGTGCTTAGAAGAAAAGAAAGGAGTTGGGCCGACGAGCTCGATGGCGTTCTATGGTCACACCGTACAACCCCCCGACGATCTACAAATATGACCCATTTTTTCTCTATCTTTAAACCAGGCGTTTTCGAGCTCGCTGAGATAAACGGCAAAAAAGTTCCGAGATCATGGAACTCCATGAAATCTCAAAAGATACCACTACTAAGGAAGAAGCAAATAAGGAATCTGGAGCACTCTTGTATACCAAAAATAACACCCAGGACGATCCCCCCCCCCCTTTTTATTTTAAGCATTTAGTTTTCTTGTAAAGGCAAACTACGAACGGCTTGATCCCCGCATGTGGGGTACGTAGGCAACTTCTCACGACTCAGCTATTTCAATAAAAAAACTCTATATTTTCCCAAATATCAGAGTACGACCACTATACAGAAAGTGTTACAGCTCCGCGCGCACACTTCAAGACTTTCCAAACAAAATAAGAGATTTGTTCTCTAGTGCTGCAGCTCCGCGCTCACACTTATACATTTCGCAAAGAGATAAGATACATTCCAAAAGTGTTGCAGCTCCGCGCTCGCACTCTAACTCTTTGCAAACGAAATAAGAGATCCGATCTCTAGTGCTGCAGCTCCGCGCTCACACTTATACATTTCGCAAAGAGATACGGAATACATCCCAAGTGTTGCAGCTCCGCGCTCACACTTCAAGACTTTGCAAACGAAATACGAGATCCTTTCTCTAGTGCTGCAGCTCCGTGCTCACACTTATACATTTCGCAAAGAGCTAGGATACATTCCAAAAGTGTTGCAGCTCCGCGATCCACACCTCAACTCTTTGCAAATGAAATAAGAGATCCGCTCTCTAATGTTGCAGCTCCGCGCTCACATTTATACATTTCGCAAAGAGATACGGAATACATTTCAAAGTGTTGCAGCTCCGCGCTCACACTTCAAGACTTTGCAAACAAAATATGAGATCCGTTCTCTAAGTGATGCAGCTCCGCGCTCACACTTATACATTTCACAAAGAGATACACAAAGTACATTAAAAAAAGGTGTTACAGCGCTAAGTGATCAAATTTTTGAGAAGACATAAAGACAAGATTCAAGAAGAGTTCAAATAAGGAGTTCAACATAAATCGAAAGAGTCGACATAATCCAAAAGAGTCGACATAAGCGATCATAAAGAAACAAACATAGCAAGTCCAACAAGAACAAAAGCATGCGACTAAAAACAACAACTCATAGCAAGATCACTCCTTCAAAGCTCCATCCGCCACTGAACGAGCAACACACACGCTGGAGCCACATGATCATTTCCCCCTTGCATACCATCCTGGAGAACGACGGCAGGACGAGTGGAAGTAGTCGACTTCAAACAGAAGCAGGAGGACGAACAACAGAAGCTGGAGGACGGACAACAAAAGCAGGAGGACGAACAACATAAGCAGAAGGACCACCAGAAAGAACAGGAGAACGACAGGAACGTTCGTCAACTCGCCATCCGCAAAAGTGATAACATCTAAACTATTTATCTTAGACTCAAGCCTGACTTCATCTTCTTTAAGTTTTCTGACCTCATTCTCCAGAATCGGAATTCCATCCTTAAGAAGAAGACGAAACACTCCGAGAATCCCCTTAACCTGGTTCAACTCGAACAAAGCGTCTCGGATAACCGGTTGCTCAGCCACAATCCCTCCATCTTCTTGCCGCGAGAAACAAATGCCGCGACCAGCCCATCATGCTTTTTCGTCTCTCTCAAAACGGAAGCGGTACGTGATCTTCTCAAACGATCACACTCATCATCAAAAGCTTTCTTCGCAGCAATCGCGTCAGCTATGTTCTTGTTAGAGAGACGCTGAATGTCCACTTGAGCCGCCGCAATTTTATCATTCACGACCGCACCTTCTTCCTCTCGGTCTCAAGCTCATCGCGCAACTTGCTCATTTCTTCAGCCCGCTCCTTCTCCCATTCTTCCCTCGCTTCGCCAAGTAATGGTCTTTTGCCACCAACATCTCATTCACAAACGACATCGACTACAAAAACAACAAGAAAGATAATCAAGACCAAGTCAACACAAGATAAAAAAACCCCCACAACATACATCATAAAAATGATAAGAAAAGATACCTTTCATAGTATGCCGAGCATACAACTTGAACAAGTCATCCACGATAGGGTCGTCACAAGGAGGAGGATCATCACGTGATGGACTACCACAAACCATCTTGCAAATCGAGCACACTCTTCCGGGTTGCCGGAAAACTTCTCCTTCCCAGAAAAACTGAAATCAAAAGCAAACATCCCTGGCTTTTGACCGCAAGAGGAGGTGGAAGAGGGGGACGACAATTTTGCGTGACTTTAGGACCGGGATCTCCTTGGAGGAGCGACCCTCAGCAGGACGCTTCCTCGGAGCCATCCTAACATTTCCAGAACCGATCAACCTTATCAACAGAGTCTCTCTTAGTTCGCTGGAACCACCACCGCGACCCCCTCGTCCACCTCGCATATCGTGACCTGATTCCGGAGGATCAGCGACAGCCGTAAGGGCTACGACGGCCGCAGGAGTGACAGCCAAAGGTGTAACTAAAGGAAGCCGAGGGAGCCACCAAAGGAGACACAACAACTCGTCCTTCCCCTGACCCAACCGCGGCCACACCACGACGAGAAGCAAAGTATCCGGAAACTGAGCATCCAATTTTCCCATCCTTGGACGAGAAGCCGAACGAGCACCTACAAAACAAAAAAACGTCACCATCTTTTTTAAAAAAAAGAGAGGGGAGGAAGAGGATAAGGTACAAAAAAACCTGAAGCAATACGCGAAAAGCTACGATGAACCCGCTGCCTAGTCACCAGCGACCAACCTTGCACCCCAACACTCTGAATCTTCTTCAAATCTTCCTTAAAATTCGGCAAAGGGGGAGCAACAATACTTTGTCTAACTGCAAAAAGACAAACATAAAGATCATAAGATAAGAAGCAAAACGAATAGTAACATACCAAGAAACGTCAAACTACCAATATAAGGATTCCAACGCGTTTTACAACGCCTATTAGCACCAGGAACCGACTTGGGAGAAACACGAACATAAAAGAAACCCTTAATCCAGTCGTTAACCTTCCTTCTACTTTCATCCACAATCATGAGACCACCCTTCATACTCACATAAAAAGTCCCAACAGTCCTACTGTTTTTTGAAAAATTCACCATCTCCTCAAACATCTAAGACTCATCTCCACATCAGTCTCCGCGGCTAGAAAAAGAGCTCCGACCATATTCGAATCGAAACAGGACATAGCTGGGAGATGGCTATATGACGCCCCTCATAATACGACAACAAAAGTTCCGAAAGAGGAAGCCAGAGATAATAATCAACAAACCAAGACTCATACACACACACACCCATCCAGGAGGAGTTTTCCATGGACGTTCCGACGTATCAGCAAGACGCATCTCCGGAACCCCATCACGACAACAATGAGCCGCAATCCAATCAAGAGTACCCTGACTTACCCAAGAGGGAGAAGAGACAGGCGGGATGCCTAGGGAGTACCAGCTTCTTGAACCTCCGGTCTCGTATGAGCAGCCGAAGAACCATCTGGACTACCACCTTGCAACGCTCTCTGCACTACCGATAGACTCTTCCCACGACCATACGTTGACTCAGTGGTATCGGTCGCGGGCAACGGATCCGGCTCCCTTGAAGAAATCATCGTAATCATCTATGATAAAAACATCATCATCTCCTTGAATGAGAACACCATCCGTCTCCGTCGCGACCCCACCAACCGTAATCTCTCCACCATTGACAAACCGCGGCCGCATTCTCGCGAGTAACACCAACGACCTCGCCTACCACAGTGGCGGGCAACATCATTCATATATCATCCACGTAACAACATTCAATTTCTTCCTCGATATAGCATTAAGTTCACGCTCTAGTGAAGAATTCCTACCATCGCCCGACGACGTAGGTTTCAGAAACTTCCTAGAAGAACCAAGCGACGATGACGAACTCCCTGCGGTCGAGTTTTCAAGTGTGGAATCTTTCATTACAACTTCACAGTCAACGCTAGACACTTCATATTCACCATCTCAAGGAACATCTAGCCTCATTTCCACAGACTCTGGTTTCACGAATCAACAAAGATGGACCAAATGCGGCGACCTCGGCTACCACCGACGACCACAACAAGCAAGCATCTCCATTTAAAAATTGAAGTCTCCACGCCAAAATTTATATCACCTTCACCAACGTCGTGACGATGTCGAAGGCGCATTTGATCGCACTTCATCACCAGCCAAGACTGCCGATCGCACCTCGTCATCAGAAGGAGCACCCTCGCTCGCGACGCTGAATCATCACCGTCTCTATAACCCTCGCGACCAAGCCTTCTTTCCGGAGAACCATCATTCGCCTGTCGCCGGCTTGGGCACCTCCCTCGACCGGCATCTCTCTCCTCGTCGCGGAGTCAACCAGCAAGCATGGTGCCACCATCCGCAGCCCCGAGTCGCGACCGGCATTCCCCGCGACCAGCACCTCGTCCCGACGAGCCTCCCCTTCGGCGACTAACACTTTCACGTCGGCGACCAGCACCTCCAACCGACCTGAAGCATCATCACCCGTGGTCGCCGGTTCAGCTCCTCCTCCGACCAGGACTGGCTCGAGCAGACCACTTCAAAACACCATCATCCGCCGACTCGATTCCTCGCGACCAGCACCTCGTCGTCGTCGCAGATCCAGATCGGCAAGTATAGCCGATCCGCGACCAGTATGCCCCCCGACCAACATATCCTCCCGGCAGCGAGCATCTCCCTCAGCCGCAAAGCACGTCTCCCGGGCGACCAGCATCTTCTCCCGCGCGACCACCATTTTCTCCGCGCGACCACCATCTTCCCCGGCGACCAGCATTTCCCGGCGACCAGCATCTTCTCCCGCGCGACCACCATCTTCCCCGCGACCAGCATTTCCCGGCGACCAGGATCCCCGTCGCGACCAGAACATCAACCCCCCGGCGAGCAACCCCTTCGGCGGCCAGCAGCTCCCTTCGGCGACCACCATCTTCCCTGGCGACCAGCCCCTTGTCTATCTCCAAAAAATCCATTTCCTTTCCCCTCCACACAAAACTATCTCAACCTTATCCTATTCCTCTTTTTTTTAAAAAAAGAGAGAAAGATCTAAAATAAGAGAGAAAGAAGAGAGAGAAAGTACCTTTGGTTATGTTGGAGACAATGAGACAAAGAGACAACCCACCAAGACACTTATATAGAGGAACAAAAATTATTTGTTTCAGACAGAACCTATTTACAAACCGGTCTGATTTTGTCTCAAAAACGCATAAATTCACCAGAGCTTGACACTTGGTGAACTGTGGGGGGGGGGGGGGGACAATTGTTGGAGATGGGCCTAGCACATAAGCCCATTAACTGCTAGGCCCAAAATCAGGCCCGACCCGTTAACAAAATGATGAACCCGCTAAAAGACAAGACTGTACTTCTGCTATAAAAGGAGGTGTCAGAGTCATTTGAAAGGATATCAGAAACGTCCAAGACGACCTCTCCACTCCGGACGAGCTCGCCTTCGACTACCAGAGAACTACTACCAGTAAGTCCGAAACGACCTCTCCTATCCAGGACGAGCTCGTTTCCGACGACCAGAAAACTTTGTAAAGAGAATTCATTTAGACATCTTGTTTAGACGATCTCTTTAAGTTCTTGTAATTTCCGAGCTTGTTTACTCTTGACTCATAATACGAAATTCTCCGATCCTTTACATTTACTACCTCACTACATTACCGACCGAATATGGATTCAACAATGTTTTTATTAACCTAAGGGAAGTTTCAGAAAACTGAAGTTTCATTAAACACATGGGGGCATAGGGGATTTAAGAATTATTAGTAGATTGCTCTATAAAAAATGGGGTAACCAACTCAAGGCTAGGTTTCAGTTTGAAGAGACCAAAAAGATCAATACACAAAAACAAATCTAAACAAAAAAGGATTCAAGGCGAGGGAAAGAAAGCAAAAGGGAGGTTGCTCCCTCCTCCGGTGAACATTGGTGACTAATCTTTCAGTTCTAAGACTTCTCATGGTGTCCAAGCCAGCACATGATCCATACCATACACCTTCGTTCAATCACCCTAGAAACGCCCTGCGGCCTCAACACGCAGGTTTCACAAAGAAAACCTGACTCTTTGAAACCTTAACACTGCCGCCTGTGTGAGATCTGCTGCTTCATAAGTCCGAAGCTGCGTACTCCTTCACTCTCAAGGAGGTAGAGAAAAGATTTTCAGAACGTCGAGAAACTAGCTAAAGAAAACCGTCATTCCTCTAGAGTGCTCTGCCATCATCAAACCCTTCTCTACAATGGCGAAATGTCCCATTTCCATTGATTGACATGCAACATCAGACAGCCTCTCAGTCATCCTTTAATCGGGAGCATCAATTCATAGAGGTCAACCGCACCATTAACCTTCCCGATTCACCAAGATACTAGAGAAATATCATCATAGTCCTTCAGATATCACTACTTCGTCTTGTTGCACGTTTTCCGGGGGGGAGGGGACCTCAAACACCGGCGTTGCCGTCTGCACTGTAACTCCTCTAAATCAAAAACGATAATAACTCAAAGATAGAGAGAAAATAAAAAGGTATGTGTTATATATAATGGTCACTCAAAGGCTTTTCCTGATAAAATCATTCAGAGAATATATTATATAACCATTAGTGTTCATGTTTTTCCTTTTGATCCATCTTGTGAAATAAATATACAAAATTGCGGTTTGAAAAATTAGCTTTATCATCTTGAAAGACAACCGGTTCGGTTAAAGCACTCAGCATTAACATTGGCTTTTGTAAATAAGTAATGCCTTCGAAACGGTGTCGTAGAAACATAGACAAAGAGTTCTCAAAACTTGTTCGTGGTGTTGATACTCTCCAAATCTCACTGCTTTCGCAAAAACCCCCAAATGGGTTCTATGTACAGAGCCTCTAAAACCCTAAAGTCGTCGAGACGAGCATTCTCACTCTTGTCCAATTCAGTGAAATCCAGTCTAAGAGATCCGTTATGTGTCGGATTGAAACAAGCTTACGGTTTCAGCTCAGAGTCTAAGCAAAACTCCAGAGAACCCGCCATTGATCTGACACAGTTTCCTTCCGACAAGATCCGAAACTTCTCCATCATTGCTCATATTGATCATGGAAAGTCTACTTTGGCCGATCGTCTCATGGAACTTACTGGTACCATCAAAAAGGCCATGGCCAGCCTCAATATCTTGATAAATTGCAGGTACGAGCTTTCTTCCTTCGACTTGAGAGGAAATGTCTCATAATAAGTAGTTATGGACGTATGTTTGTTATAGTGGATTCAAATTTTATCTGTTCAATGTAGTCATGGATGATAAATATTTGATTTTTGACTGTGTGATGGGTAATAAAGTAGTTGTGGATGTTTATTTTAGGTAGAGAGGGAGAGAGGAATCACTGTAAAAGCTCAAACAGCGACAATGTTCTATGAAAGCAATGTTAAAGATCAAGAAGCAAGCGGTTTTCTTCTGAACCTGATTGATACACCAGGCCATGTTGACTTCAGCTATGAGGTTTCTAGATCTTTATCTGCTTGTCAAGGAGCTCTTTTGGTCGTTGATGCGGCTCAAGGTGTTCAAGCACAAACCGTGGCTAACTTTACTTAGCATTCGAAGCTAACCTCACCATCGTACCTGTGATTAACAAGATCGATCAACCAACAGCTGATCCTGACCGTGTCAAAGCTCAGTTAAAGTCCATGTTTGATCTTGACACTGATGAGGTTCTTCTAGTCTCTGCTAAAACCGGCTTGGGGCTCGAGCATGTGCTTCCTGCGGTTATAGAACGGATACCTCCTCCTCCTGGGATTAGTGACTCGCCTCTACGGATGCTTTGTTCGATTCCTTTTTTAATGAGTACAAAGGTGTCGTCTGCTATGTCTCTGTCGTTGATGGAATGCTGAGGAAAGGAGATAAGGTCTCGTTCGCTGCGACTGGCCAATCTTATGAAGTGTTAGATGTCGGGATTATGCACCCTGAGCTTACTTCTACAGGAATGCTTCTTACAGGACAAGTTGGTTATATAGTAACCGGCATGCGAACCACCAAAGAGGCACGTATTGGTGACACAATCTACAGAACAAAAACCACTGTGGAGCCTCTTCCAGGTACTTGTTTCTCTCCTATGCTACTCTTGTAACTGAGAATTGAGAATCTTGATGAGCTTATGGTGGAAATAGGTTTCAAGCCGGTGAGGCATATGGTGTTCTCAGGCGTTTATCCTGCTGATGGATCTGATTTTGAAGCACTTACTCATGCCATAGAGAAACTGACATGTAACGATGCAAGTGTCTCGGTGGCTAAGGAAACAAGCGCAGCCCTTGGGATGGGATTCAGATGTGGCTTTCTCGGTTTGCTTCACATGGATGTATTTCATCAGCGGCTTGAACAAGAGTACGGTTACACAAGTAATCTCCACGATCCCTACCGTTCCTTACACGTTCGAATACTCAGATGGGAGGCAAGTTGCAAGTGCAGAATCCTGCTGCCTTACCTTCAAACCCCAAATACAGAGTCACAGCTTCTTGGGAGCCAACAGGTGATTGCCACAATCATCCTTCCTAGTGAGTACGTAGGAGCTGTGATCAATCTCTGCTCCGACCGAAGAGGTCAACAGCTGGAATACACATTTATAGACGCACAACGTGTTTTCTTGAAGTACCAGTTACCGTTGAGGGAGATAGTTGTTGACTTCTACGATGAGCTGAAAAGCATAACATCAGGTTACGCTTCATTCGACTACGAGGATGCAGAGTACCAGAAAATCTGATCTTGTGAAGCTCGACATCCTCTTGAACGGTCAAGCAGTTGATGCTTTAGCAACTATTGTTCACAACCAGAAAGCATACCGTGTGGGTAAAGAACTGTTGAGAAGCTTAAGAACTTCATAGAGAGGCAGATGTTTGAAGTGATGATACAAGCTGCTATTGGTTCAAAGATCATTGCGAGAGACACAATCTCTGCGATGAGAAAGAATGTGCTTGCGAAATGTTACGGAGGAGACATAACTAGGAAGAAGAAGCTTCTTGAGAAGCAGAAGAAGGGAAGAAAAGGATGAAGAGAGTTGGTTCTGTTGATATACCACATGAGGCTTTTCAACAAATACTCAAAGTCTCTTAGAAGACAAAGACTGAAAGCAAATGGTACTAGTTTTATGCAATTCAAGATTATTTTCTTTGGGAAAATCATAAAACACTGATAAGTTTTCATTTTCTTTACAATTCCGATTTCTATAATATTATTGAAAATTACTTTATTTTCACTTTAATTGTTAGAGTGATCAATTACAAAATTAACCTTCATAAATTACATTATATATAACTGTTTTTAATTTTTTTTAATTCTAATTTTTCTTAATAATTTTTTAATTTTAATTTCCATTCTTTATTTTCTTACAATACCTATAAAATATTGGTTTATTATAACAAATTGTAACTTTGTTTTTCTATAAAATATATAGTTTATACATTAAAAGTCGCAAAAATACTATGAGCATTTTCCAAAAATGGAAAACAAAATATTTTTAAATCTAAGCTTAAAGCAAAAATAAATGCAACAAAATAACCAACTTTTATGGTTTTTTTTTAATAAACTAATCCTTTTTTTCTTTCTTTTTTGAACTTTTGTTTGACATGTTCACCCTACAAATTTGAATTATTTACTAAATGTCATTATTTTTTTTCTTGAATAATCTTTTAACTCAACCATTTTCATCTTCTTTACTAATTCACAAATTTAGCATTTTCATCATTACACCAAGCACCATTAAAAACTAAAGCAAAATTCTAAATGCATGTTGGGAGTCAAAATCGTTTATGACGGAATCAACATCGGAAACCTACTGGGAGAATGCGTTTGTTGAGGGCAAAACGGTATTCTCAAAATCAGCATGTAAAATCGCGCTTCTATACGAATGCAGTCTCGAAATTGACTTAACAAAAGTCTTCGGGCCAAAACTCGAAAGAAAGGAACACGAATCGACCAACTCGCCCGTACGGTGAGTTGGACAAGGCCAACTCGCCGAACAGTCGAGTTAGATGGCACGAGCAATCTAACTTGCTCGTTCGGCCAGTCGGATCAAATCAATCCAGTTTCACCTCGTCCTCGTCAAACTACCTCTTTCGATACTTGATCGAACTTATCTTTGTTCTGTCTCAATCGAGATTGACAGTGGAACTTTACCGAAAGAACTCGTTTTCTCGAGAAAAGATCGGGTTGATCGTATGAGACGATAAGGGTTAACTAAACACATAGAGTCACACGTCCCGTACGAAAGATCCTAACTCTCTGACGATTTCGTCTTAGCAATGTTATTCAATAAAATCGTAGAAACGCCGTCAGAAAATGGCCCGGCGAGGTCTAAAGCTCGGATAAAGACACACTCGCGATTTTATCCGAAATCAAGCCCAAACTTTGTGACGGTTATCTTGTATTTTGCAGGAAATGATTAATGTTAAGTTTGAAGGGATAAATGTCAAGATCGAAGGATAAATGTTAAGTTTCCGAAGATAATCATGAACATCGAGGAAAAAAGAAATATTTCCGCGAAGCGATAAATTCGACCAAGGGCAGAAGGGGAAAGAGCAAACCGCCTCTAGAGGAGTATATAAGGACTTCAAGGGTGATGATTGAGAAGACACACGAAAATCTCCACTTAGAGCAAACATAGCTTAACACTTAGAGCATTTAGGCAACTTTTCCGTTTTGTTATTCGAACTACGAGTCAACTAGGGTTTTGCAGTCTTAGGTTATTAGAACTAGGGATCTCGCCGACGGCTATCATAGCCTAGGCTCATATCCTGTTATAAACGCTCATACGCAAATTCGGAATAAGACATCTACTTGGTCTCTTTTCGATTATCACTTTGTTTTTCAATATTACTTCGTATTCTGACTGATTGGCGTGTGGTTTAACAGATATATGGGACCTCTAGGAAACTAGGGTTTACCTTGCGTTCCTAATTCAACGGAAATCGATAGTGCGAATTTTGGTTCCCACAATTTGGCGCTAGAAGGAGGGGGGGGGGGGGTACGGATCAATCTAACTCTCAGCCATCAACGCTCAATCGGAACATGTCAGATCTCAACAACCAACAGCCTCATGACGATAATGTCGTCAACGAGAACGTTGAAAACACTCCAGCGACAAATGTCACTACGGTCAACGCCGACGCAAACACCACGATGTTCGAGGAGGTGAAGAAGATGTTCGCGACTTTTGAGAAAAAGTCGGCAGAACAAGATAAGGTCATGAATTCTCTCGCTAAAAAGGTTGAAACCCTCACAGCAAGGAACATGGCCATCTTTCCGCGGGGAACAACCCAAATCCGCGGAAGAAGACTAGAGTTCGCAACGCCTTTGGACCGGTCTGATAACACGCAAGGCAAACCGTCAGGACAAAACCCCGGCGAAGTGACCCCCGCACCTACACAGAAAATCCCAAGAGACCTTTCTCCTATCGAGGAAGATAAAGAAGGAAGAGAAGTCGAACGCGTCGACGTGGAATCTAGCAGTCAGTCTGAACCTACGGACGAAGACGCAGACATACATCCGCGCTGCACAAGGAGTCGAGTAGCTTGGGACGAATCCCAGTTCGACAACCCCCACTGTTGTAGTTCTTCTGAACAATTTTCGAAGAAACGAAGTTGATCTCTATTAAATCACTCGAAACCTAAAACGGCTGACGAAAAGTAAACTAAGCAAAACGATAGATCGTATCCCTCACTGCTAAAACGTTCTTTGAAACCTAAGATTTCGCAAAGAGTCAAGTTTCGATTCAACACAACATATTCAGTTAATTCTCATTGAGTGTCACTTAAACTTACTTCGGAAAAAACTACTCAAATCAATCCTGCAGAAACGAGAAAATCTCTGATTAAGTCAACTCCCGATAATTAAGCTCATCATGACCAAAGATTCATAGGCTAAAACGTAAGTTTTCCAGAAAAACGACTCTCGTACAGCCAAACACGAAAACATGCATACATAACGAGTTTCGTAAAATTAAACTCAACAACATTTTACGAAACAGCTTTCGTAAAACTAAACTCATGACATTTCGCGGAATAACTTTTGTAAAATTAAAGCTCAACAACATTTTCCAAAACAGCTTTCGTAAAATCAAACTTGACAATGTTTTATGGAACATCGTTCGTAAAGTGAAACGAGTTAGCATTTTATGATACAACTTTCGTAGAAAAAATTTGAAACGTTTACGAAACGACCACACCAGCATAGCATCCAAACTCGAGTAGTCTAACTCGCCGAACGGGCGAGTTGGATAGTATAAGTCGTGCAACTCGCCCATTCGGCGAGTTGGACAGTGCAAGCCGTGCAACTTGCCCATTTGGCGAGTTTGACAAAACAAGCATTACATTGGCTCTCCTTTGCGTTCTTCTTCGAATCCCGATCGAAACGCTTTTCGTTTCGTCACAATCGGAGTTTCTATTGAGATTATACGATCAAAACAAGTTGGACGCATATGTCGGACCAGTCCAACTCTCCAAACGGGCGAGTTGTACGAAACAAGCTGTCTAACTTGCCGAACAGGCGAGTTGGACGAAACGAGCCGTCTAACGCGCCCGTTTGGAGAGTTGGACAAAACGAGTCATCTAACTCGCCCATTGGGCGAGTTGGACCAATCCAACTCACCAAACGGGCGAGTTAGACTGTATGAGCACTCTTTTGGCTCACCTTTTGCCTTCTTCTTCGAATCCGATAGAAATGATTTTTATTTCGTCTCATCGGAGTTTTTGTTGAGATTTTACGATCAAAGCAAGTTGAGACGCACATGTCGGACCAGTCCAACTCTCCGAACGGGCGAGTTGTACGAAACAAAACCGTCTAACTCGCCGAACAGGCAAGTTGGACGAAACGAGCCGTCTAACTCGCTGAACATGCAAGTTGGACGAAACGAGCCATCTAACTCGCCCATTGGGCGAGTTGGACCAATCCAACTCGCCAAACGGGCGACGTTAGACTAGATGAGCACTCTTTTGGCTCACCTTTGCGTTCTTATTCTAATCCCGATCGAAAAGATTTTTGTTTCGTCTCAATCGGAGTTTTCGTTGAGATTTTATGATCAAAACAAGTTGGACGCACAGGTCGGACCAGTCCAACTCGTCGAACGGGCGAGTTGTACGAAACAAGCCGTCTAACTCGCCGAATGGGCGAGTTGGACGAAATGAGCTGTCTAACTCACCCATTGGGCGAGTTGTACCAGTCCAACTAGCCGAACAGGCGATTGGACAAAGCGAGCCATCTAACTTGCCCATTGGGCGAGTTGGACCAATCCAACTCGCCAAAACGGGCGAGTTGGACTGGATGAGCACTCTTTTGGCTCACCTTCGGGTTCTCCTTTGAGTCTCGATCAAAAATCTTTTTGCTCTGTCTCAATGAGAGTTTACGTTGATATTCTACTATCAAAACAAGTTGGACGCACACTGTCCAACTCGACCCGATGGCGAGTTTTATTTAACCCCTCCAACTCGCCTCATGGCGTGGTTAGCAAGCCCTGATGAGCTTCTCCTTTGTGTTCTCTTTAGAATCTTGATCAAAACGCTTTTCGTTTCATCTCAATCGGAGTTTCCATTGAGATTTTACGAGAAAAACAAGTGAGACTCGCCCTAAACTCCTTGGCTTGCTTCTACTCGACCTCTTGGGCATTTTACTCGCCCTATTGGGCATCCTCCTCGCCCTATTGGGCATTCTACTCGCCTATACCTCCATCTTAGCCTTCTTCTTTGAACCCTGATCGAAACATCTCTTGTTTCGTCTCCATTGGAGTTACCGTGGCAACTTTACGATAAAAACCGCAAGACATGTTCGAGCCTAAATACGTCCAGAAAGAACTAATATTGTTTCCATTATTAAGGGGCGTACGGACACGAGAAGAGGAAGGGAGATGAGCAAGCAAAACAGAGAAGAGGTGAACCCAACCTTCGAGAAAACTAAGTTATGGTCGGCTTGGAACTTTTTGAAATCAGACTTGGAAATTTTCGTAGGAAGGTACTAAGAAATAAAAAACACTTCGGAGATCGCCATAAAACTTTAGGGAACTTAGGATCTAAGAGAATAGTCTAGCGATCTAAATCTTAGGAGTTTTCCTGTCTCGATCTATTGTTCTCGACTGCTTACGCAAATTTTGCAAACAAATCTAAACCTCAGGAAAACCGAGAAAAGCACACTTAGCTCGCTTCCTTAAGGAAAGAAGGAACTAGAAACGAACGTCGTCTTAAAACCGTCTCGTTTCTAGAATTTTGTTAACACCGACGTATTCCTAATCGTCAACCTGAAAGTCCCCAAGTCAAAATCCTAGCGTCGTCTTTAAACAAACATGGGATTGTCGATAATCCAAAACTTCGAAAAGAAAAAACGTACACAACCCTTCAAAATATCGGTTCAACCGTTTTCTTTCGTAAAAAGAGGGGGGAGGGAGTAGGTACGTATACTACACTCGTATACTCCCATACTTCAAAAATAATTTGTCTCGACATCAAGAAAACACTTTCGACAAAGCAAAACTCTCGCAGTAGTAGAAAGAAAATCATTTAGGCCATGCGATGCCTCATAAAACCGGATCATCCATTACTTTCGTATAACTATGACTTTGTATACGGAAAGAACCTACGAGAAAACAAGATCGGTGTCATGAAAAACGACTTCGCATTGTGGAAAAGAGAATGAGGAAAACATATTCCTCGTTCGTAAATACCACGAGTAATCTGCGAGAGACATTCTCTTAAAACTTACGCGAAAAGTCCTTCGTATAGCCACACCAAGTTATGCGAAGAAACTTTCGGAAACGAACGTAGCAAGTTTTACGAATAAGTATTTTGGAAATTTGCGTATAGCTAAAAACAAAGTCATACGACTCATCTCTCAACGAAAAAATAAACTTTATCTCTTTGCACTACGATCTTACAGATCTCACTCCTTAGCGATGCGGCTCGCTGGATTCTGCCTCCCATCTCCCTTGGTTGATTTGAGCAGACAATCATCTCGTACAGGTTCTTTATCGAGCCTTTTAGGTTTTGTCTTCATCATACAAAAACAAAACAATTTCCGTACGACTATAACACAGACAACTCAGAATCAGAAAATCATGCGACAAATTCTTAATATTGAAACTTAGTCGTAAGCACGGTACGGTTAACGGAAAACATAAACTTGTCGGCAACCGACCAAGTTCAATATGTTCCGCAGTTTACTCTAAACCCATAGTGTTTTACAAGTGAAAAGCGGCACATAAGGAAAAACTCGTAACAAAGCTCCTTGAGCTATACAAAGCATCCTCAACTATACACGAAATAAATCTCGAGGGGGGGGGGGGGGGGGGACTCTTCACAAAGCACAGTGAAGGAAGTCTCATATTCTCAGGGACAAATTTACGCGACCCATTGGTCCTAATTCCTTGGAAACAAATGAACAAGTTTCTCTTCCGTAAGGTTAAAACAAAAACGTTGCGATACCACACATCTTCAAGCCCACAAATATTTGAAGCCCGAAATGCGGCATACAAAAGAAAAACTAAACCTTCAACACAGGCGAAACGTCACTAACGCTCTGAGAACTGTTTTTCGTCAAAACTTTCCGAAACAGAATGCTAACCTTAAAACCAGTCCGTCCGCGACTATAAAACATGCACACCTTCTTAAACATGTATCCTTCGCGAAGGTTCAAAAACGATTATATCTAGAAGTAAGTTTGTTGCTGATCACAAAAAACTCTTAACGTCCTAAACAGACTAAGCCATCTCGTACAAATAGCTCTCGAACACCCGACACAAGGGTAATAGCGCTATAAAAAAATCCTAAATTTTGGTCAGCACGTTCGGGAGACTTAAAAATTGTTCTCGAAAAGATGCTCGATTCCTACCATACAAGTCAGATAAGCCGAGAACATATCGCGGACTTTAAAGCGGGATGGAATCAGGTCGAAAGCGATACAGCAAAACGTAAGCCAAAGTAGTCATTGCACCCCCTAAAACTGTGATTTGACCTAGGTCTTACCCTAAACCCAACACATTGGTCTCTAACGTCTCAAGGCATGATATCGAAAAGATACGAGATCCTGAAAGTATGTCTCTTCGTCTATATCTAAGCGCTCACGAAACTTTGAAAAACTTCTCAAACATCTTGAACGAGCAACGAATAGGATGATCTGCAAAAGCATTGGGAACGAGATGACAACTCGTATCCCTCCATCTATACTTAACGAAAATCCGAATCTACTTAAACTCGTTTTCAAGAAAAAACGTAGTTTATTCATTAAAAAAAATCGTCGGGATCCAAAGCCACACGTTGTCAGTCCCGAAAACATAAGTACAGCCACACTCGGCCAAAATAAACAGCCTACATAGCGTGATCTTGAGGCCGACAAAGGTCCAATATACAATGCCGTTGGCAACAACATGCCTGATGATGTCTACACGACACACAACTAAACCATAAGGGTCTCACTGTAAAACAGGAAGTAAGAACATTAACTCCGAAACGAACTACGAAAGGCTTGATCCCTGTTACAAGGGTACGTAGGCAGCCTTCACAAGGCGCAGCCCCAATCCTACTGCATTCCGCTCTTAGAGGAATAAGTAGACCACTTTTAACGGACTTTTTCAAACATTGATTCCGCCTAACTTACCAAACCTGACAAAACCGTTTGCTAGAACCTTGCCGATTCTAACGAGCTGGGGGATAATTGTTGGTTCAAAATCGGTTACGACGGAAACAACTTCGGAAACCTACCGGGAGAATGCGTTTGTTGGGGGGCAAAAACGATATTCTCGAAATCAGCATCTAAAAAATCGTGTTTCTATACGAATTGCAGTTTCGAAATTGACTTAACGAAAGTCTCTGGGCCAAAACTCAAAATAAAGGAACACAAATCGACCAACTCTCCCGTATGTCGAGTTGGACGGCACGGATCGACCAACTCGCCATACGGGCGAGTTGGCCAGCACGGATCGACCAACTCGCCGAACGGGCGAGTTAGATGGCACGAGCAACCTGACTTGCTCCCTCGGCCAATTGGATCAAATCAATCCAGTTTCACCTCGTCCCCGTTAAACTCTCTCTTTCAATACTTGATCGAACTTATCTTTGTTCTGTCTCCGGTCGGGATTGACATTGGAACTCTGTCTGAAAGGCCCACTCGCGATTTTATCTGATATAAAGCCCAAAATTTGTGACGGTTATTCTTTTATTTTGCAGGAAAGGATAAATGTTAAGTTTGAAGGGATAAATGTCAAGATCGAAGGATAAATGTTAAGTTTCCGAAGATAATCATGAAGATCGAGGAAAAAAGGAATATTTTCGTGAAGCGATAAATTCGACCAAGGGCAGAAGGGGAAAGAGAAAACCGTCTCTAGAGGAGTATATAAGGACTTCAAGGGTGATGATGCAGAAAACACACGAAAATCTCCACTCAGAGCAAACATAGCCTTAGCACTTAGAGCATTTAGGCAACTTTCCGTTTTTGTAATTTGAGCTGCGACTCAACTAGGGTTTTGCAGTCTTAGGTTATTAGAAATAAGGATCTCGCCAACAGCTCTCATAGCCTAGGCTCCTATTCTGCTGTAAACGCTCATATGCAAATTCGGAATAAGATATCTACTTGCTCTCGTTTCTATTATCACTTTGTTTTTCAGTATTTACTTCTTATTCTAACTGATTGGCGTGTGGTTTAGCAGATATCCGGGACCTCTGAGAAACTAGGGTTTACCCTGCGTTCCTAATTCAACGGAAATCGACAGTGCACTAAAATCAACGTCTACTTCTTCTTATCCTATTTCTAAAGCATACACATAAAATACTTCTATTTCATTTTCTTTGTCATTTCATCCCAAAAGCTTAAACTTTTCATTTTCAAAATTAGATTTTTATTAGAGTTACGCAAGTTCATGACAAAGTATATGGTTTCATTAAGACTTTTAAGAATTTTCCTAGTCAATGAATATGCTAATTTTACAATTGATTATTTTGTGAGTTTTCAAATAAGACTTTTCTAGAAGTTGTTACCTTTTTCTGTAACAAAAAAGTCTGTAGACTTCACAAGAAGTCTCCGTAAAATTGAGATTAGTTTTGCATTTGACCAAGATTTATAAAAAATTGACTTTTTCATAAAAGACTCTGGAAAATACGCTATGAGTAGACTTCGAGAGAAATTACTTATTATCACATAAAATCTATAAAGTTTTGCAAGAAGTCAGTTTTGCAATTAAAATATAAAATATTTAATTTTAAGTTAAGTAATAGAATTTTATGGAAGTCTGCTCTATTTTGATTCAAAAATTTTGGTCAAACTCTTGGTTATGAAACATATTTCTGGGGTAGTCTTCTCACCGAAGTCAAACATAGTCAATTGTAAAACTGATCTTTACAATTTTTTCTGACACTTCGAAGCTTTCATGTTACATTAAGAGGACTTCCCCAAAAGCATACTTACATTAAACTTTCCAGAAGTCTTCTTTGAAAATTTTAAATTCCTAAAATAAGTTAGTAAATTGCAAAATGAACTTGATTATCAGAGAAAACGTCTAAAGAATTTTGTTATGGTAAAATTGAAAATTTACCAAAAACATTAACCTAATAATTTACAAAGGAAAACATCTCAAAAAGTCACTATTAGAGCATACCTCTTAAGAAATTTCCTTCGTTAATTTTAATTGCAAAAATAACTTAAATATGAGACTTCTAAAGAACTTTGATGTGAGTAGACTTCTCAAGAAAAATTATGTTCAAAAAAAATTCCTCCATAATTTTTCTTTGTAAATTTTAATAAACTTACGATTGATTCAAATTAAAAATGAATATTAAAGATTTTTTCTGTTCATTCATGTGTATTTATCAATTTTGAACCTCTCAGATGGATTTTATAACCTTTACAATGATAAGATTAGCAATATATATGTTTATTTATGTGTCTAACTAATGATAGCAATGAGCTTTTGGAGAAGTTTTCTCATTAAAGACAAACATGTGAGAAGTCCTTATTAGATAAATCTTTGAAGATGATGTTTTATATTTGTTAATGTATTTGTCAGTTTCTGCCGATTTGTTCAGTTACAAAAATTTGCTATATATCATTCAGAATTATTTGATAAAATCTGCGATGTCATATGTTTAAGCTTGTATACTTTTTGAACTTATGTGATATTGAAAGTGTATAAGTTTGAACTTCATTATGTGAACTTGTGTAAGAGTTATTTTATTATAAACTTATATGTAATAACTATAACATGTTATAATCATTGTCATCCAAATTACACAAAAATTATTAGGAGATAACACATAAACTTTCATTTAAGTGGCATAACCATAGTCTTAATAAATAATTTATGGTTACAAGAGCCTAAAAGAATGAATAAATCATTAGACAAAAAGTATCTTTTAAGAGGTGGGGACAAAGTGAATGTATTGTTAATAACATCATATAAACTATCAAACAAGAATATCTATGTACATGATTTCTCACTGTACATCCAATAAGTAATGTAAACATGAATGGAAACACCATTATCCAAAAATATCAAGATAATTTCTTATAGAAGACCTCTTTGAGAAGTCTCTTAGTACATTATAGCCTAGTAGACTTCTCAAAGAAGTCTAGTACTGCATTACATCTTAGCAGCCTTCTAGAAAAATCTCATAATCCTAAGATTTTTTTTTTAATTTTTTAATGAAATTTGACTGCAAATTAGAATACTTCTATAGAAGTCTACTTGTAGTAAACTTCTCTAGTAATTCACGGTCAACCCCGCAAAAAATTAGTTCAACAAACTTCTTCGATGATAATTCTACTAATCATGTCTGATATATAATCCTTAGATGTAAAGAACTTGCATATCCAAAAAGTAGAAAATGGTTTCAAAATTTTTTTAGAAAATAGAACTTTTAAGCTTAAATAATAAAAAATAAAATAAGTATAATATAAATATATTTTGAATTTAACACATAAAACAAAAAAAATATAATTATATTGTTTGAAACTATAATTATACAATTAAGATATAGCAAAACATATATAATTATAATGGATTTAAATTTATATGTTTATTTCGTATGAACACACATAAAACAAATAAATATATCACAAATTCAAAGGTATATATCTTAAATTTTAGTCTATTTTATATTATTCCAAAAATTATTAATTTAATTATGTAGAATTATAGAAATTTTATATAAGGAAGGTAAGCACAAAAATTGACCCATTCTATATGGCCCCCATCTCTCTCCTGGATGAACTATATGACTGAAAAACCATTTATCTTTCAGATGTTAAAACTAGACAAAAATGGAAGGGTCAGACCTCAGTCGTGTGATCAAACATTGTAATGCCAGTGCCTCGACCGAAACCTATTCAACACCATTTAGAGGAAATATATGACCATCAACAACAACATTGATATCCTCTAAATGCGATCGTCTTCTACACCACAGATGACCCCTCTCGTCACCCAACTTAATGTCAGAGTATGTGAGTTATCTAGGATAATTATCGATACTGAAAGCTTGACCGATGTGTTGTTCTATGAAGCGTTTAAAAACATGAGGTACCCTGAACCTCGTGTCAATGTTATTCATCAGTTTTGATGGGCCATTCTACACCTTTCAACGTCATACTCTGCAGACCTCCCTCAAGAAAGGATAGTCGGACCACGATCTATCATCAGTTCCTGGAATTATCCCCCCATACATGCATAAAAACGATTCGAGGAAGCCAAAAGTAACCGTGAGCATGATATATGAGAAATTTCTGGAGGATTCAATCATTGACCCCATACTAATCTTAAAGAAAAGACGGAGGTCCCAAAAAAGCATTCAAAAGAAACGTGATGTCACGATCTGTGAACGTGGGAAACACCTCACCAGCGCCTTTATCATCAACGATTGTTATCCCGAAGGTGCGTAGGAATTGGGAACAAAATTGCCCGATGATATCACTCAAATTAAACTATGAGCAACTTTACGCTCTCAAATAAGATGATCAGTTGTAGTACTTAGGGATCGAATCCACATGGAGCGTAGGCACACAATAAACTTATAAATATTAGGATTACGCTAGGCAAGTAATTGTACAGTAGTAAACAATAGAGAAAAATTGAGAATTGGTTGTAAACTTATGAGAATGAATAGCTAGATCTGGAGTTTCAGGTTATAGTGTATTAATATGGATGCTAAGGTGCGTGGTAAACCGTCCTAGAACTCGAATACTAAAGCAAGATATCTAGCTATTGCAGCGAGTATAATCAGATGACTAAGGGATGACTGGTGTAACCGCAGCGGTTGCGTTTGCGGCTGCGGGCATTTGCGAATGTTGGTGGTTGCGGTTTTATGCGTTATTAAAAGATTTGGATGACTGGTAAAACGATTAAAAATTATTTCGTTTGCGAGATACTAATGACTGGTTAACTTCCAAACGCAGCAATAGTTAAATAATAAATTAGCAATATTTATATTTTATATAATTATAAAAATATTAAAAATCATATTATTATAATAAATATAAAAATTATATTTATAAAATTATACTATTTAATTTTAAAAAATTATAGAAATATTTTTCTTTAAAATTTTATGATATAAATTACATATATATATATATATATATATATATATTGGTATATCTATTATTTCAATTTAAAATTTTAATTAAATATTTTTATTACTCTTCCACAACCGCCCACAACCCCAAATGCTAGTTGGAACAAGCTTTTGAATTTTAGAGGTTTATAGCGGTTTGAAGCAATTTCTAGCGTTCTTTATGATTGTTGCAAAACGCCAAGTACCCGGTACCAACCGCAAAAGCTGCGTTTGCTGGTGATAGTCGGAAAACTAGTCATGCCCTAAGTCTTTGGTCAAGCCGTTGATCTGTGAGCAAAGAGCGAGTGTCCTTCGATACTATGGTAAGAGTGTGGATCGATACTACCTTAGACAAGCATTATCATCCTAATCGATATGTTCACTAAGTCAATCTAGACTAGCTTTCACAAGCATCTATCAACCTAGCTAAACAGAATTATTATTAGGTATAGATCATACCGTCGTATTTATCTATATCCTAAGTTCATGTTTCTAATTAGTTACTCTAGAACATAAGCAATGAGATAAATTCTGATGAATGATCATTATGGATTCACCGTAGCAGTTCTTTGTTTAGCAGTACATATAACCCTAATAAAACCTTAAATCTAACAAGGAGAACTACTCATACATGATCAAGCAAATCATAATAAAGATCTAAATAAAATCCATAAATATAATAAGGTTAAGAAACAAAGGAGTTTCAATACAAATCGCTGAAGGAGTCTTGATATTCTCTCCAAAACTACTAAAACATAGAATAGTATAAAAGCTTCTTTATTACTCTCTCCTCTACCTAAGATGGTAAAACATATAAATAAATAGGTATTAGGTCATCCATGGGTAGTCTTGTAATTATGTGGGACTTTAGGCTTCAAGTGGGTCACAAGCAAGTCAGCTCATTTACTCGTGTCACTGTATATCGATACGACCAAGATGTTGTCAATCGACACACTTCCTAAATTTCGACTCTGACTTCTGATTCTTCAACAACTACGAGTTTCCTCATCATTACGGTCCATAAAACTCTATAATCTCTACATTAATCCAAAACAAACATAGACCTGAAAAGACAGTAAAAGAGACTAAAAAGCATATATACTATGAGTGAAAACTGGAAAAATCCATAGTATATCAACTCCCCATACTTATCCTTTTGCTTGTCCTCAAAAAAAAAATTATCTCTATCTGAAAAGGGTTTAAAATCGCAGGGACTCACACAGTTTGAAATCGCAGGGACTCACACAATCTTAACTAACTACTATCACATCAACAGTGTTGCAAACACATCAATCAATACTAGCCTTAGAGATACTTTATATACCCTATCATAACTTAGCAACCAAATCCATTCTAGCCAACAACCTAGCTAATACTTTTTGACTCACCCTTCTACTAACCTCATTTCCTAAATATAAAAGGTGCATGCTTTCCTTTGGAGTATTGATCAAAGGACACATGGACTCTTACTCAAGGCATGTTTATGAACACACAAACAGTCTTCTTTGATTCTTTTCTTCACTCTTTCTCTTTCTCTCTTCTCTGATCTTTTTTATAAATCCAATGAATCAATGAGGCTTATGCAGTTCATCTTTTTTTTTGTTTGGCATAGTGTTGGTGAATAATGGGGTCATAGGTAATGTACATATCCCTCGCTTCCACAGTGTGTAAGCATTCCTTTCTAAATTAGAGTACTCGGTTGTCGGTAATGTACCTACCCCTCTGCATATTTCAGGAAATCATCTCAACCTTTTCTTTTATAGATGCCAAAGAGAGAGAAAGAGAGAAGGGAACAAGAAACACACAAACTTTTGCCTTCCAGAGTTTTAGGAGGAATCTGATCCAGTGTTTGCCAAGCCCCAAGGCAAGCATATTAAGTTCAGTTAGGTTGGAGGTCAGCTTCAGTTCCCTTCAAATATTCTCAGCAAGTGTGTGAACCAAAATTCACATCGTCGATTTCTGTAAATTAAGGAAAGTCAAGAAACCCTAACTTTCTCTGAAGTCTCGGATTCTCTGCAAGAGACAATGACAAGCAATCGAATAAATGCGGATAATATGAGAATATCACAAAACAGATCTATAGAAAAATAGATCTTATTTCAAATCCGCGTAAGAGCGTTGCGATCATTACAAAAGATTATCAAAGCTTCGGCCGCAAGAACTTGAGCGAGTTACCTAGTTCTAGCAACCAAAAATCTTAAACTTAGTTAAGTCACAGGTGATAGCAAAAGACGAAAAACATATGAGAAAAGGTTTTCATTGATTTTGGACTGAACCTTATGAAGGACTGCCAACGTACCCATTTCGAGGATCAAGCCGAACGTAGTTCAATTAAAAGAATGGACCAAGAGATCGAATTTCCAGAGAAAGTTCATCTGGTAATCGAGTGCCTGTCATAGAAACCGAGCTTGTCGAGAATAAAGCTTTAGGGTTTCTAACTGCAACGAGTTGTAAAGTCAAAAGAAACCAGAATCGTCGAACAAAGATGGAGAAACGTCTGAGTATAACTATGTCCTTCTAGCCACCTAAGTTCTAAGTTCTTATAAGCTAACATAGCTTCTCTAGGTCTAAATCTTTGGATCCTTGTGCTTTTAGTTTTAGCTCCCCTTATATATGCCTTCTGGGTAGGTTCCCCTTTCCTGTTTTTCCCTAGGTCGAGTTTATCGCTTCGTTGAAATACTCCTTTTTATCTCGATCTTCATCATTATCTTGGAAACTTGACATTTATCTTCTGATTTAGCGAGATTTATCTTCTTCTGCGAGTAAAGATACACCGACATGACATTGCTGAGCTCAATTTCGTTTGAAATTGCAAGTGGGTCTTTAGCCGCGTTCTTTGGCCTCCTTGGGCCGTAATGTTTTATGATTTCTTTGAAAGAACGTTTAATAAGAAGACATCGCTTTATCTAGGAAGTTTACACTTCTCGTATTTATTAGAGAACTGTGGTGTTGAGTTAACCGTTGCTGATTATAGGATAATCATGAACTTCATTCAGGAAAATGAGTCTTCGTGGTTTTTATCGCAAAGTCCTAACGATAACTCCGATCGAGACAAAACGAGGGGTGGATCCGACGAGGTTCTGCAGAAGGCTTAAGATCTGGTTAATGTTTGGTCCAACTCGCGTCGGGGGCGAGTTGGATTGGTGCAACCCGCGAACGGGCAAGTTGACCATCTTGCTTGGTCCAACTCGCCGAATGGTTGAGTTGACCATCTTGCTTGGTCCAACTCGCCGAATGGGTGAGTTGTTATTGTGCTTGGTCCAACTAGATGAATGGGCGAGTTGACCATCTTTCTTTGTCCAACTCGCCCATTTCGCGAGTTGGACCACATGTATGGTCTCGTGCTGGGTATCTCTCGAGTCCTTTGCTCGGGAACTTTTGTTGAGATGGTTTCGAGAAAGCTTTCGCACACAAATGCAATTTTAGAGGTTGATTTCGAGATGACCGTTGCTGACCCCAACAGTAATTTGTTCGGATCGGACCATCCTATCCGAGAAGTTGTCGTATAAATTCTTTCTCTTAAATTATACGAAGCTTTTTGATGTGCCCCAGTCCATGGATCAGTACATGGAACTAGATCAGCATGGAGATCAAGACGTTCCGAACAGTTCAACCGAGGTTCGCCAATCTGACCATACCGATCAGACTGATCGAGCCATTTATCGTATCGACCAACATGCGTCCGTAAAAGAGCTTCGGCTAGAACCACGACCAGACGACCAAACTGACCGTACCAGAGCTTGTCGTTCCCGACCAACTCGACATTCTAAGACCCACGGTCGAGCCAGACTTAGCTGGGGTCATGTAGAAACTAAAGATGGACATGCATTCTTATCCGACAGACCATCCGGACAGTCCCGCAGGCGTCCTTATCTTTACTCCGCGAATCAATCTGGTTCGAATGAACCTGGACAGTATCTAAGGGTTCCTTGACCAGAACGTGAACCGAAGAGTCACTTTGACCAGTCTTCACCAAAATCAACAACTTCGACTCTTTTATGATTTTCTAGTCAAAGACGTCTTTTTTATGTATTATTTTCCACAATTTCTTTAAGTCTTTCTTTGACTCATTGTAGTATAAATATGTGAACTCTTCTATGAATAAAATAAGTCTAAGTTTGAGTTCATTTTTTTTCTTCTTTTCTCTGAGTGAGAGAGTGAGAGAGAGTTCTTTAGCTAGTTCATTGGTGTGAAACGGCTTGTTGATTTGGTGGTTAGCCAATTCATCTTTGTGTATTGTTTAGTGGTTAGCCAACGCACTACATCCGTTCTTAGGTGGTCAGCCTTAGATCGTGGGTATATCAGGAGCCATTCCGCATCTCTTGACGATCCCTTCAATCCATTTCAGTTCCAGAAGTGCCATTTTCCTTCTCAGATCATATCCAACACCCAGCTAAAGTGATATTTCCGATTTAGGGCCTATCACTTTTGTCCTTGATTTATACTTCTTTTTAGATAAGAAATGTTTCTCGAGAGTTTTCTAGCATTGATTATGTCGTGACCAATTTTGACCCCAACAGTTAGCCCCCTCGCTCGCTAGAACCGTGAGTTTCTAGCGAGCGGTTTGGCAGGTTTGGTAAGTAAGGCGGAATCAATGGTTGTGAAGGTCTGTTGAAATTGGTCTACTCACTCCTCCAAGAGCGGAATGCAGTACGATTGGGGCTGCACCTTGTGAAGGTTGCCGACGTACCCTTGTAAAAGGGATCAAGTCTTTCGTAGTTCGTTCTAGAGATAAGGTTCTTACGTCATGTTTTCCAGTGAGACCTTTATGTTTTAGTTGTGTGTCGTGTAGAGATTATCGGGCATGTTGCTGCCGATGGCATTGTATATTGGACCTTTGTCGTCCTCGAGACTAGCCTCGTAGGCTGTTTATTTTGTCAGAGTGTGGCCGTATTTATGTTTTTGGGATTGACACCGTGTGGCTTCGGATCCCGAGCGCTTTGGTGACTTTTTAGTGAATAAACTAGGATTTTAACTTGGAAAGGAGTTTAAGTAGATTCAAAAATTTGTTAAGTATGGATGGAAGGATACGAGTTGTCATCTCGCTCTCAACTCTTTTGCGGATAATCCTATTCGTCATACGTTCAAGATGTTGAGAAGTTTTCCAAAGTTTTGAGAGCGCTTAGATATGGACGAAGAGATATTCTTTCAGGATCTTGTATCTTTTCGGCATCATGCCTTGAGACGTTAGAGACCAGTGTACTGGGTTTAGGGTAAAACCTAGGTCTAATCACGGTTTTAGGGGGTGCGATGACTACTTCGGCATACGTTTCCCATATCACTTTTGACCAGATTCCATCCCGCTTTAAAGTCCGCGATATGTTCTCGGTGAGCATTCCGTTTTGGAAGGTTTGACGAAAAAAAGTTGTTCGAGCGTTAGGAAGTCTCACGTGTCGAAGGTTGAGTTTTTCTTTCGTATGCCGCATTTACTGCTTAAAATGTTTGCGGGCTTGGAGATGCGTAGCATCGCAAGTGTTCTGTTTTAACTTTTCGGCAGGGAAACATTTTGTTTTGTTTGCGGATGTTCGCAGCCAAAACAGTTGTTCCTGTTTGGACGTTAAATTTTTTGATTTGTTAACGAGGAATTATGACCAATGGGTCGTGTAAATTTTTCCCTGAGCATGTGCGACTTCCTTCACTGTGCTTTTGTCAGAGTGTGGCCGTATTTATGTTTTCAGGATTGACACCGTGTGGCTTCGGATCCCGGTCGCTTTGCGACTTTTTTAGTGAATAAACTAGGATTTTAACTTGGAAAGGAGTTTAAGTAGATTAAAAAATTTGTTAAGTATGGAGGGAAGGATACGAGTTGTAATCTCTCTCTCAACTCTTTTGCGGATCATCCTATTCGTCACACGTTCAAGATGTTTGAGAAGTTTTCCAAAGTGTTGAGAGCGCTTAGATATGGACAAAGATATATTCTTTCAGGATCTTGTATCTTTTCGATATCATGCCTTGAGACGTTAGAGACCAGTGTACTGGGTTTAGGGTAAGACCTAGTACTAATCACGGTTTTAGGGGGTGCGATGACTACTTCGGCATATGTTTCCCGTATCGCTATTGACCAGATTCCATCCCGCTTTAAAGTCCGCGATATGTTCTCGGTGAGCATTCCGTTTCGGAAAGTTTTGACGAAAAAAAGTTCTTCGAGCGTTAGGAAGTCTCACTGTGTCGAAGGTTGAGTTTTTCTTTCGTATGTCGCATTTACTGCTTAAAATGTTTGCGGGCTTGGAGATGCGTAGCATCGCAAGTGTTCTGTTTTAACTTTTCGGCATGGAAACATTTTGTTTTGTTTGCAGATGTTCGCAGCCAAAACAGTTGTTCCTGTTTGGACGTTAAATTTTTTGATTTGTTAACGAGGAATTAGGACCAATGGGTCGTGTAAATTTGGCCCTGAGCATGTGCGACTTCCTTCACTGTGCTTTTTGAAGAGTCTTTATTTCTTGTATAGTCAAGGATGTTTCGTATAGCTCTGGGAGCTTTGTTACGAGTTTTTCCTTACGTGCCGCTTTTTACTTGTAAAACGTTGTGGGTTTAGAGTAAACTGCAGAACATATTGAACTTGGTCAGTTTTTGACAAGTTTAAGTTTACCGTTTTGTGGTTACAACTATGTTTCGATATTAAGAATTTACCGTATGATTTCCGATTCTGGGTTATACGGTAATTATTTGCACTTGGTGTTTTTAGACTAATCGTGGATTCTTATTCTCGCCGTTAAGTTATTGGATGGAGTAGTGGTCGCTCAAACATTTTGGCTCAGTCTGAAGGATGTGTTCAGCCGCATAGATGAGGACGTTGCTGGTCACGGATTAGACTATGGCACATTAGTGTTAACATTAAGGTCATGTTAGACTATGCTGAATTCCGTTTTGGATTTTATCGGAAGGCATAATGGGCTGAGAGCCAAAGAGTTTTTGTCATAATTGATGGGCCAAGTTGGAGTTTTCTATGCTAAGATGGCCAATGGTGTCAGAAACAATTTTCCACTTTAGGTATCAGTTACATGATGAATGTTTCGTATAATGTTTACCTACAATCGTGCAAAAATTGCTTTGTTTTTGTATGATGAAGACAAAAACTAAGAGGCTCGATAAAGAACCTGTACGAGATGATTGCTTGCTCGGATGGAACCGAGGGAGATGGGAGGCATAAGCCAGCGAGCCGCATGGCTAAAGAATGAGATCTGTAAGATCGTAGTGCGAAGAGATAAAGTTTAGTTTTTTCGTTGAGAGACGAGTCATATGACTTTGTCTTTAGCTATATGCAAATTGTCAAAAACACTTCTCCGTAAAACTTGCTATGTTCGTTTACGAAAGTTTCTTTGCATAACTTGGTGTGGCTATACAAAGGATGTTTCGCGTAAGTTTTACGAGAAGTGAATGGCATAGAGGTAAATTGAGAATGTCTCTCGCAGATTACTCGTGATATTTGCGAACGTGGAATGTTTTTTCCTCATTCTCTTTTTCGCATTGCGAAGTCGTTTTTCATGACACCGATCTTGTTTTCCTGTAGGCTCTTCCGTATAAAATTTTATAGTTATACGAAAGTAATGGATGATTAGTTTTATGAGGCATCACGTTGCCTAAATGATTTTCTGTCTACTGCTGCGAGATTGTGCTTTTGTCAAAATTGTTATCTTCATGGCAAGACAATTTTTTTTTTTTGAAGTATGGGAGTATACGAGTATAGTATACCTACCTACTCCCTCCTTTTTTTTACGAAAGAAAACGGCTGAACCGATATTTTGAAGGTTGTGTACGTTTTTTCTTTCAAAGATTGGGATGACCGACAATCCAGGTCGGTTGAAAGACGACGCTAGAATTGTGAGTTGGTGAGTTTCGGGTTGGCGATTAGGAATATGTTTGTTTTACGAAAAATTACGAGGAACAAGTCAGTTTTACGACGACGTTCTCGTTTCTAGTTCTTTCTTTCTTAGGAAGCGATCTGAGTATGCGTGGTGATCGTTTCTTGGTTTTCTAAAAATGTTCAAATTACTCATATAGTTGAGGCGAATAAGGTGTTAAGTTAACCTTTCCCGTTTTATACGATCATTTGAATTCATACGAGAAAATAATTCTTTGCGGTTTTAATCGTAAAGGCCCAAAGGTAACTCCAATCGAGACGAAACAAGAGATGTTTCGATTGAGATTTAAGGAGAACACAAGGATGGAGGTAAGGGAGAGTAGGATTCCCAAGAGGGCGAGTAGGATCCCCAAGAGGGTGAGTAGGAGCAAGCCAAGGAGTTTGGTCAAGTCTTACTTGTTTTTGTCGTAAAATCTAAAAGGAAACTCCGATTGAGATGAAATGAAAAGCGTTTCGATCGAAATTGAAAAGAGACAACAAAGGTAATCTCAGCAGGGCTTGACTAAATAGCCATGAGGGAATTTGGAGGGAATAAATCCAACTCGCCTTCAGGGCGAGTTGGACGGTGTGCGTCCAACTTCTTTTGATCGTAAAATCTCAACGGAAACTCCGATTGAGATGAAACGAAAAACGTTTTGATCGAGATTAGAAAGAGAACACAAAAGATAAGCTCACCAGGGCTTTCCCAAATCTCCATGAGGCGTTTTGGAGGGAATAAATCTAACTCACCTTCGGGGCGAGTTGGACGGTGTGCGTCCAATTATTTTTGTTCGTAAAATCTCAATTGAAACTCTGATTGAGATGAAACGAAAAGCATTTCAATCGAGATTTAAAGGAGAACGCAAAAGTGATCCAAAGGACTGCTCATCCGGTCCAACTCGACGAACGGGCGAGTTGGTCAGCTCGTTTGGTCCAACTCGCCCAATGGGCGAGTTGGATGGCCCGTTTGATCTAACTCGCCCGTTCGGCGAGTTTGACGGCTCGTTCGGTCCAACTTTCCCGTTCGGCGAGTTGGATGGCTCGTTTGGTCCAAATTGCCTGTTCAGCGAGTTAGACTGGTCCGACTTGAGTTTTGATGGTATGCTGGTGCAGTCGTTTCGTAACTGTTTTCAATTTTTTTTCTATGAAAATTGTAATATAAAATGTTAACTCGTTTCGGTTTGCGAACGATGTTCCATAAAATATTGTCAAGTTTGATTTTACGAAAGCTGTTTCTGAAAATGTTGTTGAGCTTTTATTTTATGAAAGTTATTCCACTAAATGTCGGGAGTTTAGTTTTCCAAAAGTTGTTTCATAAAATGTTGTTGACTTTAATTTTACAAAAGTCATTATGTAAGCGTGTTTTCGAGTTTGGCTGTACGAGAGCCGATATTTTTTCCGGAAAACTCATGTTTTAGCCTCTGAATTTCTGGCTGTATGAGCTTAATTAACGGGAGTGAACCTAATCGGAGATTTTCTCATTTCCGAAGGATTGGTCCGAGGGGCCTTTAGTATTTTTTTGATGTAATTTTATGTGACAATCATCAAGAAGTCACTGAATATGTCACATAGAATCGAAGCTTGACTTTTTATGAAATCTTAGGTTTCATAAAATGTTTTAGCAATGAGGGGTACGATCTCTCAGTTTGCTTAGTTTGGTCTTCATCAGCCGTTTTAGGTTTCGAGTGATTCAAGAGAGATCATCTTTGTTTCTTCGAAAATTGTTCGGTAGAAGTATATCAATGGGGGTTGTGAGCCCGATTTGCTGTGCTTCCTTTCTCCGTGAGTAATCTAGGGTTTCGACGCAAATTCTGGGAGAGTAAGTTTTATTTTTCCGAATTTTTTTTTGAAAAGGTCTTTTAGTCGAACCCTTATGCGCTGAGATTTTTCCAACTAGGTAATGAGACAAACTTTACGGGGTTTGATAGATTTTATCGTTGCCCTTTCTGTTTAGTGAGAGAAATCGTTAGCTTGTTTCGGCACTTCACCTGTGGTGAAAAGTCGCGACTAGGTTTTGATTTTCTCAAGCACTGCGGCGTTTGCATAAGCGTTGGCGATGGGAGCAGTCACTGCTGGAGTTTTTTTCTGCGATAATCATGAACATCGAGGAAAAAAGGAATATTTCTGCGAAGCGATAAATTCGACCAAGGGCAGAAGGGGAAAGAGCATACCGCCTCTAGAGGATATATAAGGACTTCAAGGGTGATGATGCAGAGGACACACGAAAATCTCTACTCAAAGCAAACATAGCTTAGTACTTAGAGCATTTAGGGAACTTTCCGTTTTTGTTATTTGAGCTGCGACTCAAGTAGGTTTTGCAGTCTTAGGTTATTAGAACTAGGGATCTCGCCGACAGCTCTCATATCCTAGTCTCTTATCTTGTTGTAAACGCTCATACGAAAATTCAGAATAAGACATCTATTTTCTCTCTTTTCGATTCTTACTTTTTTTTTCCATATTTACTTTGTATTCTGACTGATTGGCGTGTGGTTTAGAAGATATCTGGGACCTCTGGGAAACTAGAGTTTACCCTGCGTTCCTAATTCAACAAAAATCGATAGTGAGATTTTCGGTTCCCACAGCTTGGGGCTAGAAGGAGGGGATTTCAGATTATCTAACTCAAAAAACCACCAAAGGCTTGAGACATAGAATGCCCGACAAAAACGGAAAGCTGTGTCATCTCTTTCAAGGAAAGAGCAACGGCGAACCCGATCAAACCTCTCAATGATCTCCTTGTCATTGAGCTAACAGTCAAGGATATAGATATCGCAAGGATATTAGTCGACTATGGAAGTTTGGCCAACATCGTCTTTAAAGACACACTCGAACAATGAAAGTCGATTTATCCGAAATCGCAGATCCAAACCCGATAATAGGGCTTTCAGGGGAAGCTACCATGACTCTCGGCACACTCAACCTCTCCGTAAAAGCGGGTAGCGTGTCAAAAGTTATGGAGTTCCTTGTCATCGATCGACCCACGTCCTACAACGCAATATTAGGGACCCCATGGTTGAACTCGATGCAAGCAATCCCGTCGACGTACTATATGTGCCCCAAGTTCCCTACCCCTGCGCGGAATCGAGACCATCTAGGGAGATCGTAGAATCTCGTGAGTTTGCTTCACTAAAGAGTCAAAACGGAAGAATCCGTTAGCTGAATTTCCATTTAAAAAAAGAAAAAGAAATCGCCTGCCATTGAAAAGATGCCAGAACAAGACGATACTGAAGTCTTTTGGCAGTCGCGAGCAGCCAAAGCTTTGGATGGAAAACGAGAACCAACCTGCGAGCCCGTTGTCTCGGTAAGGTCTAGACAAAGCGTTCCCAGATCGTTGTGTAGAGATCGGTGAGAACCTGAGCGAATCTCTGAAAATCGAGCTCATTGCTTGTCTAAAGGAGAACTCACACACATTCTCATGGACCACGGAAGATATGCCAGGGATAAACATCAACTCACATGTCATGAACTCAACGTTGACCCGACTTTCAAGCCTGTTAATCAAAAAAGAAAAAAATTGGGGCCAGAACGCGCCGAAGCGGTCAACGTCGAGGTCGAAAAACTCCTCAAAGTCGGGTCCATAACAGCAGTCAGGTATCCCGATTGGCTCGCTAACCCGGTAGTTTTTCAAAAAAAAAGAATGGGAAATGGAGAGTCTGCGTCGATTTCACCGATCTCAATAAAGCATGCCCAAAGGATAGCTTCCCACTGCCACATATCGGCCTGCTTAGTCAAAGCAACCGCAAGGAACAAAACTCTTGTCCTTTATGGACGCCTTCTCTGGGTATAATCATATTAGAATGAATCCCGACAATCAAGAAAAGACCGCATTCATAACTGACCCGTGGTACTTACTGTTACAAGGTAATGTCATTCGGTCTGAAGAATGCTGGCGCAACTTATCAACGGCTCGTCAACCGAATGTTCTCAGAACAACTCGGAAAAACAATGGAGGTTTACATCGACGATATGCTCGTAAAATCCCTCGAAGAAGGAGATCATATCGCCCACCTTCGAGAATGCTTCGAAAGGCTAAAACTCCACAATATGAAACTAAATCCTGCGAAGTGCAGGTTCGCAGTGGCGTCGGGAGAATTCCTGGGCTACCTCGTGACCTACCGTGGGATCGAAGCCAACCCGAAACAGATTACCGCGCTGATCGAAATGGCTTCTCCAAGAACGAAACGAGAGGTACAGAGATTGACCGCTAGGGTAGCAGCACTAAACAGATTTATCTCACGATCAACGGACAAATGTTTGCCCTTCTTCGACACTATGAAGGGGAACAAGAAATTTGAATGGACCGAGGAATGCGAAAAGGCTTTCCAACAGCTGAAGCATTACTTAGCCAGTCCCCCGGTACTCCGCAAAACCTGTTCAAGGAGAACCGCTCTTCCTGTACATCGCCGTATCAACCACGACAGTAAGGGCGTCCTTATCCGAGAAGAACGCAGCGAGAAAAGCCCATTTTCTACGTGAGCAAAACTCTTTTTGACGCAGAGACACGCTATCCGATGATGGAAAAACTGGCACTTGCGGTAGTACTGTCAGCACGAAAGCTAAGGCCGTACTTCAAGTCCCATACAATCGCAGTACTCACATCATTCCCACTGCGGGCTATCTTGCACAGTCCCAGTCAATCTGGGAGATTGGCAAAATGGGCGATCGAACTAAGCGAATAAGACATCGATTATTGAGCGAAAACCTGCGCAAAGTCACAAGTAATCTGATTTCTTAGTAGAAATCCCTGCGGGGTGCACTGCCAGCCGAAGAACCCGATTCGACCTGGACCCTCTACGTCGACGGATCCTCACCAAGCAAGGTTCTGGGATAGGAATCCGACTCGTGTCACCAAGTGGGAAATACTGGAACAATCGTTCCGACTAATCTTCCATGCCTCGAACAACGAGGCTGAATATGAAGCCCTGATAGCAGGGTTACGATTGGTACACGGCTGAAAATACGCAACATTCACGCCTACTGTGACTCCCAACTCGTGGCAAGCCAATACAGCGGGGAGTACGAAGCAAGAGACAGAAAGAATGGACGCCTACTTAAAACTCGTTCGAGAATTAGCTCAAATCTCCGACCAGTTTGCGCTCACCCGGGTTTCGAGAGCCGAAAAACGCTCAGGCCGACGCCCTAGCCGCCTAGCATCCAGTTCGGACCCATGGTTAAGCAGGGTGATTCCCGTAGAATTCATAGAACATCCTAGCATCGGACCACCCGTTGTCATAAACCTAATCGACTCTCCCAACTGGTGATACTGGCGAAGTCGATGACCAAACCACGCAAGAATCCGGGCCGATAGAATACAGATTCAACAAACCTTGGACGAAGGAAATCCTTGCGTATATTGCCAACGGAGAACTTCCTGGCAGAAAAATGGGCTCGCCCGAAAGATTAAAACCCAAGCCGCGCGATACGTTTGGTGAGGGAGGAGACTATACAAGTGGAGATTTCGAGGGCCACTCAATGACCTGCGTAGAAGGAGAAAGACACGAAGGATAATGGAAGAGGTCCATTCTGGTTCCTGTGGAAATCACTCTGGCGGGAAAGGGGGATCTCTGCCAGTTTAAAATAAAACGCACGAACATTACTGGCCAAGCAGATGATCAAAGATGCGAAGACTTTGCGCGGAATGCGAAAAGTGCCAAGGCACGCCCCACTTAGCCATCAACCCCCAGCAGAGGTCCTCTCATCAATTGCTCGGCACCATAACCCATCATGGCATGGTCGATGGACATAGTTGGGACCCATGCATAGGTCGAAACAAAAAAGGTTCTTGCTGGTCTTGACGGACTTCTTCTCAAAGTGGGTGGAAGCAGACTCCTACGCAAGCATTAAGGACGCTCAAGTCGAAAGCTTCGTATGGAAAATATTGTTTGCAGGCACGGAAGTCCCGTACGAAATCGTAACAACAATGGGTCTCAATTCATTTCGACTAGATTCGAGGCCTTTCTGCGAAAAATGGAAGATTCGACTAACAAAATCAACCCCTAGATACCCACAATGTAATGGCCAGGCCGAAACTACAAATAAAACCATCCTTGATGGACTCAAAAACATTTAGACGCCAAGAAGGGTAGATGGGCCGACGAACTTGAAGGAGTCCTATGGTCGCATCGCACAACTCCGAGACGCGCGACGGGAGAAACCCCGTTCGCCCTCGTATACGGAGCAGAGTGCATGATCCCAGCGGAGGTCGAGTTTCCCGGAGTGCGCAGAAGGTTACTCCCAGAATGAGAAGAGTCAAACAATCTGATGCTGCTCGACGAGCTCGACCTGATCAACGAACGCCAGGATCAGGCCCTAATATTGAATCCACAATTACCAACAGGCGGCTGCAAAGTTACTATAACGCTAACGTACGAAGCCACAGATTCAAAGAAGGTGACCTAGTCCTTCGAATTTTTTCCAGGAACAACGGCCGTACGAAACGCTGGAAAACTCGAAGCAACTGGGAAGGACCCCTACATAAGTAATAAAGGTTCACCACCGGGGCTTCGTACAAATGCGCAAATATGCAGGATATCAAATTCTGAGACTTGGAATGGCGATGTTCTCAAGAAAGTACTACCACTAAAACAACGGGTTAGCCACTTAACTACGAGACGGATTTGATCCTGAAAAGGGTACGTTGGCAGTTCGTCGCAAGACGAGCCCAACTGCCCCCCCCCTCATCAAAGGGGGGGGGTGGAGTGTATAACGTATACCTATACTCGTATACTCCCAAAAAGTCGAAAGCTATTCACTTCCGGATTCAATCTTTTTCGAAACTAGAAAAACCCACAAAATCGACGCAAAAAATTCAACCTTCGACGTTGGCGAGACGTCGCTAACGCTCGAAGGACTCATTTCTCTGTCGTAAAAACTTCCCAAAATAAAATACTCACACTAAAAAACAGTCTATCTACGACTATGAAACACGCACACCTTCTTAACATGTATCCTTCGCGAAGAATAAAAAAGGTACTATCCACCAATAAGTTTGTTGCTGATCACAACAAACTCTTAAACGTCCTAAACAGACTAAGCCATCTCGTAGAGATAGCTCTCAAACACCCGACACAAGGGTAATAGCACTATAAAAGAAATCCAAAATTTTGGTCAGCACTTTCGGGAGGCTTAAAAATTGTCCCCGAAGAGATGCTCGATTCCTACCATACGAGTCACCTAAGCCGAGAACATATCGTCGGACTCTAAAGCGGGAATGAATCAGGTCTGAAAATGATACGGGAAACGTAAGACGGAGTAGTCACCGCACCCCTAGAACCGTGATTAGACCTAGGTCTTGCCCTAAACCCAGCACACTGGTCTCTAACGTCTCAAGGCATGATATCAAAAAGATACGAGATCCTAAAAGCATGTCTCTTCGCCCATATCTAATCGCTCTCGGAACCTTGGAAAATTTTCAAACATCCCAAACGAGCAACGAATAGGACGATCAGCAAAAGAGTTGAGAGCGAGATGACAACTCGTATCCTCTCCTCTATACTTAAAGTCTAAATCTATTCGCCGTAACGATACTCGATAAAACCTTAGAAACAAGGAAAGAGTTCATTTAAAAAAAAGGGGGGGGGGGGGGGTCGCAGAAGCGACTGGGATTCAAAGCCACAAGCAGCCAGTCCCGAGATAAAAACACGGCCACACTCGGCCGGATCAAAACACAAACAGATAACATTAAAATAAACAAAGTCTCATACGAGACTGCGAACTCAATCGTCCTCCGCACGCAGAGCCTCAATTTCACCAGTCATCCCTTCCGCATTCGGAACCGCCTCGCCTGCACCTTCCTTGGCTGCAGTACTCTGACGTCGGCACCGTCCAAGCAATGTGGGAAGATACATTCAGATTTCAGGACCTGCGAGGATCAGGTCAAAGTCCCCTCCGCGTCCGCCTAACTCCGACTCTGCGAACAGAAAGCTTGGCATTCTCAGTTCGCGGGGACGGAGGCGCATCACCATTAAACAACTGGACCTGTTGCATCCCTCCCTCGATGCTCGCCAGGGCCAAGTCCCTAACATGGACAGCCGCCAACGAATCAAGGAAGTCAGCGATCCTGGCCAGACGGGTCCGAAAATCAGCACGAACGATCTATCGGCCTCGTCGATCGCACTAACCGACGATTCCTTCTCACTCTTGATCTTACGCTTTAGTCGGCGCAGCTCCGAAGACTTAGCAATCTTTTCTTCTTTCGCTTTAAGCAACGAGCTAGCAGTCTTCCCAAGATCCCGCTCCAACTCACCGATCCGAGACTCGAAGTGGGCTATCTCAAGGGAGTGGGCATCCTCGATAACCGTCAACCTCCCTTCAAACTGCAACAATTTCTCTCGCAATCCGCCAACTCCTTAGCAAGAAGGCCGGCCTCCGAACCACACTCACTGATCATACCCAACGATCAACAGACAAACTGGGAAAAAAGGAAAGAATCAGTCGATGCGCGGAAAGGAGAAAGGGAAGAAAAAGGAAGAAGATGTTTTCAAACTATACCTTAGAACGATATCTGGAAACCGTCGCGGGCAGAGAGTCAGTCTCAGGCTCCTTGGTGCATCTCCTCTTCTTATACGCGTCTGGGTTAATGCAGGCTCTCTTACGACCCTTCGTCATAGAAGACAGGATCGTGCTAGGCGCAGACAACCCGAAGACGATCGTGTTGTTGATTGGGGGTGGAGGCATCGATTCCTGAACCGCTCCACATCGACAACCTGAACCGGGGTCGTAGAGGAACCAGACGGTTGAACTTCGGATGCCTATGCGTGCGCGGTAGCCTCCTCTCCGGTAGGAACAACATCTCCCAACGGGGGAACCTCCGGAGCCAAGGTATCCACCGAAGCTAACAAATCTCGGAGGTGTAATACGTGCAGGGTTCACTGTCTCCTCGGCCTCACGACGAGCCAACTTGTTCTGGAAAGCTGGAATTCCGTAATATGAGCCAAGACGGCTCCAGCGGTAGGAAGATCAAACGGATTCGCACTAGCAGCATTGCCCATCTCGACATCACCGCTCCTCTGATGGTTGCTGGAAGAAGACATTTCTGCAGGAACAAATTCTTTCTAAGAAGCAAAGCAAACTTGAGGAAAATTAGAGAGTGTGTGTGGAGCAAATGACAAATGGGAGGCTATATTTATTGAAATAACAAGGCTGAAGGATTTTGCGCATTAAAATAATCAGAAAAAAACTTTTGAGAAAAACTAATTTTTACTGCGGATTCCGATTAAACACCCTCACTCGCCCGCAATAATGTGCCCAAAACTCGAGAGCTTGGGGGCTAACTGTTGGGGTCAAACATGGTATTCTCGAAATTAACATCTAAAAATGGCGTTTCTACACGAATGCAGTCTCGAAATCGACTTAACGAAAGTCTCCTGGCCAAAACTCGAAAGAAAGGAACACAAATTAACCAACTTGCCCATATGGCGAGTTGGACATGACCAACTGGCCATACAGGCGAGTTGGTCAGCACGGATCAACAAACTTTCCCGTAAGGCGAGTTGGACAAGGCCAACTCGCCATACGGGCAAGTTGCTCAGCATGGACCGACCAACTCGCCATACGGGCGAGTTGGTCAGCACAGATCAACCAACTCGCCCGTATGGCGAGTTGGACAAGGCCTAATCGCCATACGGGCGAGTTAGACGGAACAGACCAACCAAGTCGCTCGTACGGAGAGTTGGACTCTCCAACTAGACATACGGGCGATTTGAATGGCATGACACGACCAACTCACCCGTACGGCGAGTTGGACAAGGCCAACTAGCCGTACGGGTGAGTTGGTAGGCACGACACAGCCAACTCGCAAAACAGGCGAGTTAGATGGCACGAGCAATCCAACTCTCTCGTTCGGCAAGTCGAATCAAATCAATCTAGTTTCACCTCGTCCTAATTAAACTCCCTCTTTCGTTACTTGATCGAACTTATCTTTGTTCTGTGTCGATCGTGATAGACATTGGAACCTTACCGAAAGAACTCATTTTCTCGAGAAAGGATCGGGTCAATCGTATGAGACGATAACAATTAACTAAACACCTAGAGTCACACGATCCATACAAAAGATCCTAACTCTCGGACGACGTCGTCTTAGCAATGTTATTTTGATAAAATCGTAGATACGCCTAAGTCAGAAAACAGCCCGACGAGGGCTAAAGCTCGGCTAAGGACCCACTCGCGATTGTATCCGAACTTTGTGACGGTTTATATTTTATTTTTCAGGAAAGGATAAATTTTAAGTTCCAAGGATAAATGTCAAAACCGAAGGATAAATGTTAAGTTTCCGAAGATAATCATGAAGATCGAGGAAAAAAGGAATATTTCTGCGAAGCGATAAATTCGACCAAGGGCAGAAGAGAAATAGCAGACCGCCTCTAGAGGAGTATATATGGACTTCAAGGGTGATGATGCAGAGGACACACGAAAATCTCTACTCAGAACAAACATAGCTTAGTACTTAGAGCATTTAGGCAACTTTCCGTTTTTGTTATTTGAGCTGCGACAAGTAGGTTTTGCAGTCTTAGGTTATTAGAACTAGGGATCTCGCCGACAGCTCTCTTATCCTAGGCTCCTATCCTGTTGTAAACGCTCATACGCAAATTTGGAATAAGACATCTATTTGCTCTCTTTTCAATTCTTACTTTTTTTTAATATTTACTTTGTATTCTGACTTATTGGTGTATGGTTTAGCAAATATCCAGGACCTCTAAGAAACTAGGGTTTACCCTGCGTTCCTAATTCAACGGAAATAAGCAGTGCAAATTTCGGTTCCCACATGGAGTAATCCATGAAAGTAAATGAATAGCTATAAGGTTATATCTTCAGACTTAGCTGCTCAGCCATAGACCTGGGCATAATGCTAACTGAAGAACTCGTGTCGCAGAGGGCATTAGGGTAGCTGTGAACTCCAATCATGCAGGGAACCACAAACTTCCCATGATCACACTTTTTCTTCAGTGTATTCCTCTGCTTCAACTTCTCTTTAATCTGATGAAACATACGCTCAATGTCCTTGTCTGTCTCTTTTCTCTCTCTGAAAAAACTTCCATAGCCGATTGGCCCAATAAGCTTCATCAAATGGAATTTTAACAGGATGCCTCATCATCCTCTTGGTGAATCTATCCAGATCTTTCTTATTAGCTTCTCTTCTTAGATACTTAGGAACCTTGTTCTTCTTCCTCTTAGAGACTTGTTCCTTTGTATCCTGGTTAATGATCATAGGCTCTGGTACATCTTCATGTTGTTGTTCAGTGTCCCCTGTAGGTTTTGATGATGTCTTAGATCAGTGTCTTAAAGCATTTAAATGTTCTACATCAATACTTGGCTATCACACTCGGTAGGTAAACAGGGGTGTCGATCGATGCACATGTGTGGATGTTGATCGATGCTTGCCGTTTCACAAGATCCTAAGGACTCAGCATGGGGTGTCGATTGATGCTTGGCCTCGATGTCTATCGTCGATCTTTCTCGGATATCGAATGATAGTTTTTCTCGGGTGTCTATCTACCCAACGAGAACCACCAAAGGACAGAGAACATTGGACTTGATAGTCTCCTTCTTGGAGTTTCTCATCCTTCACTGCCTGAAATCATCATCTATCAGTGCATTACGTGGTGTTTCTGTCCAGCCCCTCTTTTTCTTTTGATCAGTGCTATATGACTTCTCACATCTTCATTGGTCTGAACCATTTGACTTTCTAACTTCTTCAAATGGGTGCTGAGAACTTAGAACTTGTCATTCAGGTTGGTGTATACATCATCAATCTTGAATTCAATTGTCAACTTCTGCTGACCCTCAAGAACCTTATCAATCATAATCTCTATCTTGCTTCCTTGAATTGCTGGTGGAAAATTCTTGTAAGAAGAAGCTCCATATTTCATGTTGTTGTTGTTGTTTGACATGGGTGTGTTTATTGTTGTAGCATGGTATAAATATTCAAAACAATTAACTATAAAATTAACCCTTAATCCTAACACAAAAACAATACTCTTGCCAAGAGAGATCAGGTGTAGTACTTAGGGATTGAATTCACAGAGAACAATGCACACAATAGATTTCTTATTTCTAAAGGTTAAGCTAGGTGATTATATATATTGGAAAAAAGTAATCAGTCTAAGGAAATATTCCTTATTGGAAGGTGTTGATGCAATATGGAAATATACTAATAATGTAAATATGAAATATGCTACTAAACCAACTAAAAGCAAATGGAATATGCTAGATCTAGGGTTTTCAAGCTCAAAAAATTATAGGTAATAAAAATCACAAATATGTAAATATTCTAGAACTAAAATATTAACAATTATGACCCTTTTAACTCAAACACTCGTATGCGAGCAAAAGGAAAGACCATCGATCGAAAGCTAAGGCCTTGTCTCGATAGACGGTGAAATCAGAAGAAAGTGTGAACGAGATTTAATATGTTCACCAAGCTAACTAGACCAGCTCTTGCATGCGCCTAACAACTTAGTTCAATGGAGTCTATTATGGCACAGAACCTACTCTCGTAGTCGTCCATGTCCTACTTTCGAGATCCTTGTTAAGCTACTCTACAATGAAAGCATTAAGAAAAACTTAATTGATGGATATCAACTTAACCTAGCAATCCTACTTTTGGGCTACCCCATACTTAGCCTTTTGCTTGTCCTCAAGCAAACAAGTCTGCGAAAGAGGTTTTGAAAAGCATAGACTCGCATAATATCTAAGTATAACTGTCACCTTACTTTATTGCAGCCACATTCTATCAAGTCAATCAGAGAGAAATATTATATAACCCATCCTAGTATAACAACCAAATTCATTCTACAAACAAATTAGAGGATACTAGTCTGACTCGCCCCTTACTGATTTCATTTCTTGGCATAAAATAAAAGTGCAGGCTTTACCTTGGGAGTATCGATCAAAGGATATATGGACTCTTACCTCTGCAAGTATCTGAACACAGAGGTAGTCTTCTCTGATTCATTTCCTCTCTCTCTTTTCACTTCTTCTCAGTCAATGTCTCCCTTTTATTAAGGGTATCATTTTTTTTAATTGACTGAGATATTTGGATAGGTTTCCATGAATCAAACCCTAATGATTTTTGCCACCAAATCTTGTTCACTTCTTTTTGACCTTTATCTATTTCTAGGATCATATGAATCAAGCTTTAATGGTTGTAGCCACCAAATCTTGTTCGACTCATTTTAATCTGAAGGGGGGGGGGGGGGGGGGAGAAAGGGGAATCAGAAGCACACAAAATTTTACCTTCCAGACTTGCCAAAGGAATCTGATCTAATATATACTAATCCCAAAGCAAGCAAATAATGTCAGGATTAGTGTTGGAAATCAGTTTTGGATCCTTCAAACTTTCTAAGCAAGTGTGATATAGTGGCATGATGATCCACTTTGGTATCTCTAGTAAACTCTGCAAACAACCTTCTAAGAATGATGCTAAAGTGTGGTTAGTCAATAATACATCTTGACCATTGTCCTCTTCTTGACTCAATAAAACTTTTTGAAAAACTTATATATAGATAGTAAATAAAACTCAAAAACAATAAAACAGCATTAGCGAACATCCCCAGACTTAAATTACACTGTCCCAGTGTAATCCACCCCGAATTGGTAAAGAAAAATCAAATCATAAGTAAATAGCTTAAGTATAGAACTTGATACCTCTCTCAGTAAGAGAGCGTCGATCGATGGTGGGCGGGCTTAATCGATCGATGGTCGCAATCCATTGTCGACTGATGGTGCCTATATGGTGTTGATCGATGGAAACTTCAATAGTCTTTATAAACGAAGTAAAACTCGAAATAAATAGTAGTATAAGTAAAAACTAAATAAAAACTTACTAAACAGTGGGTTGCCTCCTCTCAGCGCTTGGTTATAGTCATAAGCTCGACGTTTTGAACTTTTGACTAGAATGAAGGTGGATCAACACTTGGAAAACAAGTGTCTACATTTTCTTTCCTCTTCCGAAACCATGTACCAACGAAGCTTCTCATTGCTTCATCTCCTCTGGCTTTCTCATTCTTTATGATCTCCTTAGTAACCTCCGCTGAGTTCAGTCTCCTTTGTAGATTCTCAATACTGCGATGTAGCATTCTAAGTCTGGCAGCTGTAGTCTCTGATATATCCTCCAATTTCTCAGAAATATCTTCTTTCACCAGGCTTTAAGAAAAAGCAATCTCATTGAACCTGTCTTCTAATATTTTTTCTGCTGCATACTTCTGTCTGTCGAAATCAGTATTGATCGATGGCATGATGCTGCCGTCGATCGATGTCACTTTATCTGCTTCACTCGCATGCTGTCTTTAAACATTATCCAAATCTTGCTTCATCTCATCCATGCGTGCAGTCAAACCGGTGAGGCACTTGTCTATAGGATAGTAGACGTAATCAAGCCTCCTCTAGAATTCATCTAACGAAATCTCTTGAGCTTTGTAGATCTCATTCACAAGATCGTCAACCTCTGCTCTGTTGTATGTTTCTTGCTTCTTCCTGGACATAGCGATCTTTGCTGCATGTTCAGGTAAACATATGTAGCTGTACTCAAACATAATAGCTCTCTCTAGAACTGCTCTGATATCTTCTTCTTGCACATTCACAATTCTTCCGTCTATAGCTCGTGCATTACCGTTCTCATCTCTGTAGATGCCATACTCATCTTTCTTTTCCCAAAATAAAATTCTTCTGCCATCAACATCATAAGCTCTCGTTCCATAACTCTACGCGAACTTCTATCAGTTGGGGATTTATCAAACCGATCGGTCCTTGGATTTTCTGAACTAATGGGATTAGATGTACAGAACTCATGGACTCCTGTAATGGTGGTATTGATCGATGCATTCTTCTTGTCGTCGATCGATGTTTGTTTTGGATTGGCTCGTTCTTCTACTCCTTTTTGTCGATCGATGCCAGTACCTGATCGATGGTTGTTGCTATTGTACAAATAAATCTTCTTATCTATTAGCCATAATAAGGTCCTATGCGACATCCTCCTTAGGTAGATTAGAATTCTCCCATAAAGATCTTGTGCACGTCCTTCGGTATCTCTGAAAATTTCAAACTCATCTGTCTGAGATAACCATCATCTAATCATCTGCTCCAAGTAATTGTTCTGGTTTTTGTTTGATGTCGTCTGATGGCCAAGATATGCGACGATAGATGCTTGAGTACCCACTCTCGCATTCATTACCCAGCCAGCTTCTTCTAGTGCCAGGCTGCGAGACTAAAAAAATTCTTCCCTCTCTGTAATCTGCATCATATTCTTCGTAAGCTCTACTGTATCCTTGGCATGCCGGATTGTGTTGATCGATGGTGAATGTGGACCGTCGATCGATCCTCAATATTCAGACCGGTGGGAAAAAGTTTCCAGCTCCATTAGCCATTGCAAGTATATCTGCCACATCTTTCGTCGTGACATGTATAATTCTGCCATCCATAGCTCTTGCATGACACCTGGATCTCTCATAATACAAAACTCATCTGGTTGTAGATAACCATATTCCTTTTCGCGTTTTGCAGTTGAATATCGTTTGGTTTCTGCTTCATTCTAAGTATCGATCGATGGTGTACGATTACCGTCGATCGATGTTGATTTCTTAGTTTGATGGGAAAAAAAAAACACCAGCCTCTTCCATCGCAATCCCTTTGTATTCAACTATTTCTTTGTCTTTGAAGTCTTCATCGTACTCGTGGTAAGCTGTGTTGTAATCGAAATCTCCATGGTAGGTGTTGACTTGTTCGGATGTTTGAGTGTCGATCAATTATGTAGGGTGTCGATCGATTGTTGAAATGTTAAGGCCATCGATCAATGGGTTGGGTATTGTGGCTCCTCTCTAAATCTGTGATCTTCGCATTGTCGCGACTTGTTCTTATAACGGATAGATAAATCGTATAACTGCCAATTGCGATTGGGCCAAAGCTTGCATCATTGAATGTTTAGTGAGTGGAACTGTTTATTCTTATCTAAGATATTCAGTATAACATGTATCTCATTTTATATTTAATTTCAAATGTAGGAAGTGCCAAGAAGTAGTTTGGGTCTCTCATGTTCACATTAGGTAAGCATACCTACGTGTAGAGTCCATAAAATCAAGCTACATATCGCAAGTAAGAAAAGTAAGAAAGATATCCATATTCGTGAATCTGTTTATGGTCTACTTGTCAGCAAATTGGAATCGGTCATATTCGTGTACTAGGCATTCTCTATATAATTATTGCAAGATTGGGTACATCTTAACATAAACTTCTGACATTCATACCCTAGAGCAATCCATTAAAACATAATAAGAATCACTGGAGGCTTCGCACTCATCCAGGTTTCATACTTCTCTGCCATAGCTCTGGTGTAACCTAGTATGCCTACACTGATGAGTACCATTGTACACAAAGGAGCTTGTGCACTCGTGGGCTTTATGACTACAGACATGGAAACAACACAAATTCCAAGGATCACTTTTTCTTCTTCCAAATGATCTTGGCCTTTATTCTATCGGATGACCTTGTGGTATGATAATAATACGCATGATATTGTACATAATGATGTATCATCTTCTTTGTCATATGAGTTGTGTAATTCGTGACATTTTGGTTGATGATCTCTGTTTTTGTTACTTAGGGATTTATATTAGTGAATCGAAATTGTGTACTGCAATCTAATAGATAGAGAGAGATAAAGTATTTTTTCCAGTGTATTCTGGATAAAATGAGTTAGTGAAGTTCTGATACAGGGACCCGATCGATCTATTCTCAGTATCTTCTCGTTCAGATCGATGCATGTCGTCGAACAATTCTCGATATGTACTTCGTAATATTTCTGATTCGCACTAACCTTCCGTTATTTGTGAGTTTTCTGTACTGGTAGATTCAATATATCCATTAATTACTATATACAATCAATCATAAAGCATTGCGTGATTAGATCGTGTCCAAGATTCTTACATGTAATATCTACGCAATAGTCCACTCGTATCTACTATAATAGGTGCTTTCCGCGATCATCTAAGTCACATGTGATTTTCAGTCCCTGACACGGGTGTTCGAGATTTGATTTTGTATTAAAGCAACTAATAGATGTTTGATTTAAGCTACGCACACATTTATTAAAGAAACTAATAGTAGAAATATAGCTTAAGCATGTGATTGGTTTGAATAACAATATAGAAGATAGTTAAGGTTCTAGGATTTTAAATCAAATTATATTCAAAACACAAATCAAGGACAGCTAAGGGTTTTTATAGATCATCATTCTATGTAACTCTGATTTTCGATATAGGAGGTAGAATCCTATAATTACTCGTGCATGCAATTACATAATGTAGATTTTCCTTTAATTTCTATGTTAACCAGTACTCTCCAGCTAGGCAATTAAAAAGGAGTCGAGACATCGATCGATATACCTCAGAAATCATTAACACACATATCTATAATGTTCAACTAGATACTAGAAAACTCTTGTATGTCCTAGATTCTAATCCACACAGGGCTGCTGGGTTCGTTAATTAATTGGACTCTCGTGCCTCTCAATTTATCCTACTTGAACTAGGTTCGCAAGTAATCGTCACAATCTCAGTTGTCATACGACGTACTTGGATCTTAGTATTAACCAGTTCCCTGTGTAGAGATCGATAGATAACCTAGAAAACTCCATGCTATCAGTATTAAGAACATTAAGTTATAAAAATACTATATAACCTAAAAAGATCGATTACTCAGACATGGAAGTCTATACTTCTAAATCCTATAGTCTGAATAATAAAATTAATTAGATATGTAATTAATTTAATAATCCAAGAATTACTCAATATCAAATGTGCTGAAGGAGAATTGATCTCTCTCCAAAACCTTAAGATAAACGCAATAAAATTATTATAAGACTTAGCCGTTCTAAGCTATGTGGTGTTCGTAATAAAACTATATAAATATATACGTCTATAAGTCATTCGGGCGCATGTAATTCTCCTGGGGTGAATTTCTAGTGCACGTGGTCCTGTCTCAGAGCATTGGTAGACTCATGGTTCATAAAACAAGTCAGGGGCATGTCATATGGGATCCGTCGATCGACACCAAGCCTTGGCCGTCGATTGATACTCATTCATCTTCTCGACAACTTCTTTCACGCGAGACGAGACAGATAACGCTTCAGTAAATCGGGACAATAATTTAAGATCTAACGTCATAAATGGACTTAAAAGATGGCATTGGAATCTAACTCAAAGATCTATCTTCTGTAAATACAATAGGCTGTCACTCACCAAGTGGAACCTGATTGAATTCTCATACATAGCTAAACATCTGACGATGCTTGCGCAGTTCCTGCAATATCTAAAAGCTTACATCTCAGTGCTGAAAATGTTCTTCCCGTAAGCGCTACCTGAACAATGAACAACTCTTCTCACTAAAAATACTCCAAGTCCACTAGCTAAAAAGACTTCTAAATTAGGCAGCTGATATCATACGCCTGAAAGTGCGTAAATAATCACTCCTTTCATAAGCCCCCGACTTATACTTTTGCTTGTCTCCAAGCAAAACAAAAGCCTAGTGGATACAAGAGTTTATGATAAAAATACAGAAGACTACTATTAATTGTCTAAGAGATAACTATCATAGATCTTCTAGTTTAGTTTGCGTGCTCGCTACATCCGCATAATAGTATTGTTGTAATATAATATCGACGATCGAAATTTATATTCGCAATAATCTCTAGTAACAGACTCTTAAGCGCTCAAATCATCTATAGACAACAAACTTAAAGAAAATACTTAGCTTTCGCTTCACCTCTTACTGATTTCATTTTTTGCATAAAATAAAAGTAGCAGGCTTTACCTTGGAACATCAATTCAAAGGAATAGTGCTGAGAAGTTCTTGACATCTCTGTTAAGGTGTATGGGTACACATGTAGTTCTCTTCGTGTTCTTGATCCAATTTTCCTTCAATCTTCTCACTTCTCTGCGATGTCAATTTGGTCTCTTCCGATATTCACTGTTTTGGAGGGAATCATTGTTATTTTTTATTTTGTTAGATTTTGATGAGAAATTATATGGACATATTACTTTTATGGTTCCATCGATTATCAAGGCTCCAATGGTTTGATGAATCAGATCTATTGTTATCACTTCGTTTTTCTATACATTTATCTCTTTCTAAGATTATATATAGATAAACAAGCTATTAATGGTGGTAACTGGCTACGCGCACCAATCCTGTTTGACTCTTTTTAAATCTGAGGGGAAGAGAGAGGGGACATCACAACGCACAAGTCTTTCCTTCCGACTTGCATCACAAAGTAAGATATCCGATATAATATGTGTATGACAAGTCCCAAAGCAAGCTGATAAATGTCAAGATGATTCAGATGTTGGTAGAGTGTTCTATATGGTTCCTTTTATCTTTTAAGCATAATCGGATATTGTTGGGCGGATATGATACCACTGGTATGGTATCTTTAGTAATCATCTACAAACATCCCTTCTAAAGTAATTGGTTGCTATATGTGCGGTTAGTCAGTCTATCAAACTCTCTGATCATAATTATTATAAATATTAATATATTCTCCAAAAGAGGGTTTAGAACTTTGTCATATACTCATCTTCACTTGCTTCTTGACTCAATAAAATTTTTTGAAAAAAATTATATTAATAATATACTCATAATAATTATTATATATATTATTAATTTAATATATAATTAATATCAATTAAGTTTCACGTAAATAAGACTCAAAACAAAATCAAAGAGCATCAGCGAACCTCCCCAGACTAATTGTTCTAGTGTAATCGTCCAGATTGGTTAGGAAAAACTAAATCATTAGTAATTGCTAATAGAAACAAACGTCGTCACCCCCCCACATCCCGTCGTGACGATAACTCAGGATACGATCTATCTATAGACATAAGATGCGGTGTCGATCGAACTGGTCTCCGTTCTGACACGTCTGACCGCTGGTGCCTCTATGATGTCGAGCGATGAGGTCGGTACAAGCTGCAAAAAACAATAGTAAATAAATAAATAATAAATATGTTAGTATAAGTAAAAAATATACAAAAAACGTCAACTTAAATAGTGGGTTATCTTCACACTCAGACTGCTTGTTGGGTCATTTAGCTCGACGTTTTGGAATTTTGATTACAGATCTCGGGAGGAGAAGGAGAATATGTCCTCTCAGAATCAGCTTTCTCAGTGTCACACATCTTCCTCTCAAAATATGTCATGCAGTTTGATTGATAATGGTCTCTCTTGCAGAAGCTCCCTTTCTCTTTGCATGAATTCTGTATACATAGCTCCACCATACGCTGTAAACGAATAAGAGGTTTGGCACATACGTTCC
>CAJHQP010002866.1:0-76794 GCA_905132765.1 Moricandia arvensis | reverse complement strand
TCAACAGCCACCTCTACCAAACACTTGTTTGATTCCTCATACACTTTATCGTTATTTAATTATCCCTTTCATATGTCTAATATTCAAAGTTAATCCTATATTAAACTATAGGCTAATTTAATAGTTAGTGAGACCGACTGAAATATACATAACATCAATGCTATTTATATCGAAAACAAAAAAAATATTGATACTTCAAAATTATAGGAAAACCACACTACTGGACTCGAAACTCATCACTCATCAGTGCTCACCAGTGTAGTGTGCATATAACGTTATTTTGAAGTATTGTTCATTTAGATCAACAACACCAAACTTTTATCATGGCCTCTATTCGAAACAATGGTGATTACTATAGATAACAATCAAGATAAACCGAGCCATTTCTTGAATGTTAAACCAGATTCCCTCTTTCTGAGCTGAGACTCGCTTTGAACTTTTGGAGCTTTGCCTTTATAAGCAGTCTTGTGATACTTCAAGAAGAGCATCCGATACTTGTACTTATCAACAAACATGTTCTCTTTCTCCATCATCTCCACAACTTCATTAGCCCTCGAGAAAAACCCTCCTCTAACAAACGTATACAGCACTGCATCGAGCAACTCCTGATCAAACCTCATCGACGAAGTAGCTGCGGCTATGGACTTCATTTCTCCCCAAAGTTCAGTGACCTCTGTGTATTTACTCCCAATGGCTGCATAACCTGTGACCATAGAATGAAAAGTTTGAGCATTCGGCGTATGCCCCAGACTTCTCATCCTCTTTAACGCCTTCTCTGCATCTTGCATCAAACCTTTCTTGCTAAAGAAATGGATCACATTGTTCCAATCATGAACACCAGCATCCAAACTCTGCCCTTCTCTGATTTCTCTCAGGAGTTTCGACATAAGTCCCGCCTCTGCGTTTCCTTCGCAACCCTTTAAGAGCTTCTCAAACTGCTGATTCCCACCTCTTGGTATTTTCGCCTCTTTCATTTCCTTGAAAACATTGAGAGCTCCATGAGTATCGTTCTGAATCACCTGAGACTGGATTAAGGCTTCATAACAGCTTGAGTCGAACTGAATCCCTGCCTTTTGAGCATCTCTAAGAAGTGCTGTCACTTCTCTAGTTCGGTTTGTTTTGCAGTAAGCTTTGAGGAGCGATGAATAAACGGAGGAACCGGTTCTTACCCCAGCCATACGCATCTCGTCGAGTAGATCATGCGCCTGATCCAACATTCCTAGAGAAATACACGCGTTGGTAACATTCACCAGCATCGAGTTATCACTAGAAACAGGGGAGTCTTCATGTTCTGCCTTTAACAGAAACTCTGCTAACTCCTTCATCTTTCCACTTTCCAGGAATGCCTTTGCTAGTTTCACATAAATCTCTTCTGTCGGTTGCAGAACACCTCGTTCCGAGGTAATCAATTCGACTTGTACATGCAACTTAGCCAACAATGCACCAAGAACATCCTTTGCCTCAGCTTCAAGTTTTAGAACTTTCCTGTCTCTAACGAACTCTTCATACGGAATCATACTGTGGATAGAAAGCACTGGAGTCTCGTGATTATCATGTTCTTTAACCTCTGATCCTATTCCAGAAACTTTTCTGAGCTTTAATCTATCATCTTCTGCAAATCCAAGAATGGCGGCTCCAAGTGAGTTCCTTGCTACCTTTCCTCTTCTTAGCATTTCCAGAACCATTTTCGAAGCAGATTCGAGATCCCCGAATTTAAGGTGACACATAAGCAAGCAGTTATAGAATTGCCAGAACTGAGAATCATTTAAGTTACAAGCTTCATCTATATGCCTTTGAAGCTTCCTCAGTTCCTCTCTCCGTCCATTTCTTTCATATATATGAGCCATTATTACTAACAAGTTAGCATCCGCTTTAACACCGATCTTTGGTATCATATCAAGAAGCTCTTCAGCCTTTCGTGTTGTCCCGAACAGTAAACAACCCGCCAAAGCAATGTTCAACGCCTGAGTATTAGGCTTCATCGCAAGCAAAGGTGCGTTGCTCTTCTTCCGTGGATCAACTCTGTTATTCTGAAACAAGTAACCAATCTCAAGAACCAACTCAGCAGATAGATAACTTCCTGATCCCGTAAGAGACATATGCGCCAATACTGCTGACCAAGCACTCACGTGAGGATACTCTTCCGTCTCAACTAGCTTCCTCAAGATCGTTGATGCAGGAACAGCCATGCCAGACTTGGCCAGAGCCAATGAGAGATAAACAAGAGGTTCCTTCTCTAGCAAATTCTGTTTACTCTCATCAAAGGCTTGCTCCACTAAAGTGTAACCCTTTTGTAGCCAATTGGAATCGAGACTCTCAGCAAAACAAACCAAAACATTGTTAACAACAGATTTACGCGGGAACCCTTCCATTTGCATATGTTGTTCAAACAATCTCCAAGCTTCATCGCATCTACGTTGATCAACAGCGATTTGAATTTCTTCATTGAGTTTAGCAGGATCCCTGGCTTGCAGCAATATAGATCCAGACATCGTCGAAAATGCTTCTCTTCTATCTATAGACCATACATCGAACCTGGTACTAGTACGAAGCTTAGACAACAAACTATGGTTTCTTGCATCAGAGAGAACATCTTTACCCGCCAAACCATGTTGCAAAGAAGCTTGAGATTGAGTACCTGTAACTTCAGTGGCACGAAACAGAGAACTGAAACGACTCTGGTGAACTGAAACAGCATGAAGCTTCGCTTTCCTCAATGACAACATATTTGTTTAATATTCTGTTCGTCAGAACAAGTTTCAAACCTTCTCGGTTGATATGTAGAGTTGAATGAAACTGTCTCCTAGTTTCTCTCAGTCATTTCATCGAACACGTGGAGTGCGAGGCGCATAAGCAATGCAATCTACACCCTGCATGAAAGAGGAGACGCTAATGTGTGGGCAGGACGCTAAAAATCTTAAATTCACAGACACGATTGATGATGACAGTGTTGTTCTTCTCACAACAGCATTGGGCATGTACTATTCTTCTTCTTCTTCAGTCCTCTGTTTCTTGCACTTGTTGTCGTGGTCCGTTTGATTGGGCCAATACGCGAGGCCCATAATTAAATTTTATACTACGCGGGCCGACAAATTTTTTAATTTAATTTAAAATTTACAAACCCAAAATCTTACAACAACTAAAATCTTGTACCAACACAGACACTCGGTTTCTGTTGTACCAAAAAAAGTCAGATTGTTCTGTTGACTTTTCAAAAACTGCTTAAACCCTAAAACTACTTTTCTTCCTTCCCTCTGTATAACAATGGAAGAATCTCACATCGAAGAAGGAGAAACTCAGAACAAACTACTCGAGGTTGCTCCTGCATTGATATCAGTTCATCCATCTCAAAAATCCGTAGCTGTCACTGTCGGTTCAGATCTTCGTGTATTCGATCTTATGTAAGCTTATCGATTCCTCCTAAATCAATCCTTGTGCAAATCCACGGCTGCATTGATTGAATTTTAGTATTGATAGTTAGCCGATTACTTCAAAATGTTTCAGAGAGAATCAACCAGTTACTTTGGTGGATGAATCTGATGGATCTTCCCATAAGGATTCCATTAGAGCTATTCGATATGGTGCAAGTGGAAAGCTCTTCGTGTCTGCAGGTGATGACAAGCTCGTCAAGATCTGGTCTGCTGAGTCTTGGCATTGCCTTAACACTATGTAAGTTAGTAACAACAAGGCTCCATGATTTTGATTGTTCTCAGAAACTGTAATCTTATATAATGATGATGATGGCAGATGTTCTGAGAAGAGAGTTAGTGCAGTTGCTATAAGCGGCAATGATTCACATGTTTGCTATGCGGACAAGTTTGGTGTTGTATGGGTGGTCGAGCTTGATGGGATCAATGAGGGTAATGTTTTACCTAGTAAGAAGGGTGCGCCGTTGCTTTCTCATTATTGTAGTATTATTACTAGCCTGGTAAATCACGTTTCTTTTAATAGTCTCTCGTTCTTGTAATGAACTTACTTTGTCACTCATTTTGATTTGTTCTTGTTCTTAGGAGTTTTCCCCAGATGGTCGATATATTCTTAGTGCAGATCGTGACTTTAAGATAAGGGTAAGCTAGTTTACTCCACTAATTTATAATGCCATGCCTTTTTGTTCAGATTGCCACTGATTACGTTTGCCATCATAGGTGACTGTATTTCCTAAGGAGCCTCTACAAGGGGCTCATGAAATACAGAGCTTCTGTCTTGGACATACAGAGTAAGTGAGAGTTTAAAGCAACATGTCATCTCATCCCAAATATTCTGGTTTTTGTTTTACATGTTACAAAGGAAAAGAGATTGTAATGAAGGACTTATTTGACGTTTTGTTTTAAACTCTCGCTAGGTTTGTCACCTGCATAGCCTTTGTCTGGAGTCAAGAGCTTACTCAAGGATATCTCATGTCTGGAAGTGGAGATTCAACTGTAAGTGATCTCAAAGTCTATTCAGGTATCTTAGACACCTTGCTACTGATCTTGAAGTTTTCTTAGGTTCGATTGTGGGATATTGCATCCGGGTCTCTTCTCGACACATGTGAAGTTAGTACAATGGTAAAAAAGAAAATGCATCCTACATTCTTCAGTTAATTTGTCACATGAAACTCTCGGTTACGTTTATACCTATTTGCTTATTGAAGGCAGGACATTTAGAGTCTAATGAAAGTGAGCCGGTGCAAGTCACGGTGACTGATATATGCGCTATCCCAAATACTTGTTCTGCAGCTGTGTCTATTCAAAGGCAAGTCTAGTTTTATAAGACTGCATAAGCTTCTTTAAGATATCAAATGATGATTCATTCTACAAATGTAAAATGCAGCTTTCAAGGAGTATTATTGTTAAGCTGTGATTTATCAGCTCATACTCTCTCCATCACAAAGGTATGAAGCTTACTAGCAACTCTTGTAAAATCAGCAGAACCATAATTAAACCGGGTAATTTATCTTTTTAGGTGATTAAAATCCCTGGAGAAAGTTTCATCCCCACAAGTATCTCTTTAAGCACATCTACGAGGTCGTTATGGATGGTATCAGGAGCTTCGAATGGTTCGAACCATCCTGGTTATTCAAGGGTTCGTGTCATGTCGTGCATTGAGACTGAACCATCTTCAGTCCTTGAAGATGAGCAGATTCCCGGAGGGACGAAACTATTGGAGAAATTGCAAGGTAAAGTTTCAATAGAAGAGAGTGTGATGAGGGATGCAGCAGAAGCTGTGAGAGCAGCAATGTCCAGCCTTTTGATGAAGAAGCAATACTCTGACGAGAAGAGAGAGTTCAGGAAAAGAACCAGAAATGATAAGAAGACCACACACTGAATCAGAGAGTTAGTTCGAACTCTTAACATTAATGTTTTTTTGTTACTTTCATTATTGTAACGTTAGATTATGATACCTTTTAAAGCAGTGGCAAATCACTGAATCGGAGACTAGTTTGAACACTTGTTTGTGTAGCAAAACTCAAAAATGATGCTATCACATCAACATGCGGCAAGACACGTGTGAAAGTAAGTGTCCACGGGTCAAACAGACATCTGACTAATAGGATCGTACTTTCAAGATCCGAACAAAACAGAAACTCCAAAGAGGAAAAAAACAAAACAAAGGAAATGGCACAGCAACAGAATTCTCCACAGAGGCCAAGAGATCAGCACGGCGACGTTTTCAGCGTCTCCGGTGATGATGACGTGGCAAGAAAGCAAGGCGCTGGTGTCTCTCAGCCTGATCCAAAGATTGTGACGATGGGATCAGCAGATACGGTTACGATCGGGGAAGCATTGGAGGTTACGGCTTTGTCGCTTGGAGATAAGCCCGTTGACCGTAAAGATGCCGCTGCGATTCAAGCGGCTGAAACTAGAGCCACCGGTGAGTCCAAGACTCGTCCCGGTGGTCTTGCCGAAGCGGCTCAGGAGGCTGCTGCGACTAACGAACGCACGGTGTTGGATGAAGCCAAAGTCACTATTGCAGACATTCTCACCGTACGTAATAACCTTTTTGTTACATCTTTTTTTACTTTGCTATTTATATATTTTTCATAACAGATCAGAAAATATCATAGCAATATAGAATTCAATACATATAGGCAGAGAGATTTTTAGTTTTGGTCGTTATATATAAGTATATTTTCGAGGAATCACCTTTAGATTATTAAGAAACATGATTCGGTCGTTTCATCACAAATTTTATGTTTTGTTAGTGTGTAATAGATTCTTTGATCAAAAAAAAAAAAGGTTAGTGTGTAATAGATTCTATAGAAGTCTAAAATGGTGCATATATTATATGGATATTGTTGGGGGGTTGCGTAGGATGCGACAGAGAAGCTTCCAGGGGACAAGGTGGTGACTAGTGAAGATGCGGAGGCAGTGGTTGGAGCAGAACTCAAAAACAGTCCTGAGATGAAGACAACTCCTGGTGGAGTTGCAGATTCCATGTCCGCAGGTGCAAGGCTCAATCAACCACTCTAGCTTAAAGTTGATCCACATGATCCTTGCAAGAACTTAATTTACTTGGGTAATATATTATCAAAATGGGTTTTATCGTTAAACTCTATTAATTAACAGTCCCAAGTAATTTATGGATTTCACTTACCTTGATTGCTATTATGTTTTTTGTAGTTACTTAGACCATGATTATCCCTCGGGTTTCTTAGGGATTTAAAAAACAACAAAAACAAAAAAATTTAAAAAAGAATCAATCGCGGGTCGCCACGTACGCGCACAGTGTAAGAAACTCTTAAGGATCGATCCTTAATTCATAACTTTTATAGCCGATCCTTACACTGTTCACGCTTGAAAAACCCGCTAAGAAACCCGGATAAACATGCTCTTAGGGTTTGCAAAAGCAAGCAAAATATATTTTTTTATTTAAGTAGTTAAATATAATCATGACTCTAACTAGGAGCTGAAAACGAATAACGTTTGCCTAGCAAGTCATCATATCTTAATTTTCATACAACAATGCAAACAGTACATAAACATATATAGTTCATTAGAGTAAAAATCAGACCAATTTTGAGCAGGTGATGTTCTTTAGAGAGATGAGATTTTCAATGTGATTCGGATGACATCGTGCAAACATCCAAGATTTCGAGTATGCAAGTTCTGTGAGATTTGATGAGCATGTAGTTTTGAAATTACAACCTCCTCCACCAAGGTCTTCAAATTCCTTGTACATACTTGCTTCAAATTTGGTTCTCCTGGTGCTGTTTTTCTTTGGATCATAGTAGAGAATATGAACCTCTTCATCCTCTACCGCTAAATATACAAACTCACCGTTAACAGTAGCATCATGCAACTGATAGTTAATCTTCCTAGTTGGATCCGTTTTATGAGTAGGTAAGTGCAAGTCAATATCACATATCCATTTTTCTTCATTTTCATTTTCAAGAATCCATAATTTTGTATCTAATGAGTAAAGCAAGGCTAATCTTCCGTTGTAACTCAGCAGATAATGCATCACCCTCTGACTATTATCCTCACAACATGGATATTTAATTGGTTTAAACGTTTCAAACCTCACATTGAAACTCATTATGGTTCTTTCCAGAATCACTGAATCTTTGTTTTCTTTGATAGGTATATACACTTTATAATACATAACTCCACTGATGCATTTCCAACCAGCTGTTACGCCATACATATGAGTACTCACTTCAATCATTCTCCATGATTCTTCAGCCCCCAATGTTAAAACCCTGGGCCCATAATAATCTCTATTTGAGTAACACGTGGCTATATGTGGCATCCACAACAATTTATATGTATCTCCAAAAGGATCGTATCCTAAATAGCTTATTCCATCTCCTGAGTTTTCAGGTTTGGGTATGACTACATGTTGACTTATGGAAGGATTCCAAACTACAATATGGTCAGAATAAACATTGAAAGATATTAAGCCATGCACAGACTCAAAAATCGACATGTACCCACTCTTTTTGGGGAGAATGATATGGTTATTGCTCACATCATCATGAGTTAAACACTTGCCATCAGGAATCTCATGTTGTGGCAATGAGAAGAATAACCTAGTGGCTTGGTTTTCGAAGCTGAGAAGAAGACAAGGCCGAGTTGAAGAATGTGTAGTGAATGACTTGATGAAATCTGGTTGGGTTGTGATGGATGACCATAGCTTTGAGACGCAACGAAACCTTACTAAAGATTTAGCAGGCAGTCTCAAAAGTATCTCTCTCGTTAGATCAAGAGGAAGTTCGCTCGTAGCATAGATATTTTATCTTGTCTTCTCCCATTTGCGTTGCTGCTCGTTATTTGGGTTCTATGTGCTCATTAGTGCCTCTATATATTCTGAAGAAAAGAGACATGAAACATATAAATATATTATCCAATTAACGTTTTCATACAATTACTAAAAATCTTGTTTTATTTAATGTTGAGTTGGTTAAATAAATATGATAGCTATATAATGAGATCTCTTCATACAAAAGTTAGCATAAAAAGTATATGGATTATGTTTTCTAATAAGATTTGGTAATAAATCTTGAAATTGAAAAAAATAAATGATGTAAGATTCCAACTTAAATGTTAATTTCAACATACATGCACATAATATCCGCATATAAAATATTTCAGAATTACATTCTTATTTTGTCAACACCCTATTACAAAATAACCTTTAAATGTTTGTAAATAAAAATCTAAATAAAAAAAAAAGTTAGAAAGCAGAAACAATATAACTTGATGGATTTTTAATATTAATTTGAGTGCTTCTTAATATAAACGAAGATAATAATTAAACTGTTAATTTGTCTTAGGCCCAGCTATAATTGGGCTTGCTATATTTCGAATTAGCCCATTAAAATAGCGTGCTTCTTTGATAATTGGGAAGCTTCAAAGGGATTTGGGAAAGGAAAAGAGAAGATGACGACGATTCGTAGATTCAGCTGCAACGACCTTCTCCGATTCACCTCCGTGAATCTGGACCACCTCACTGAAACAGTAATCCCACTCTTCTATTGTTCTTCGTATTCACTTTTTGATTTTGTTTGATTTTGTTTTGGTTGATTGTCATAGTTCAATATGTCATTCTACATGACCTACTTGGCGAGATGGCCCGACTATTTTCATGTCGCTGAAGGTCCTGGCAATCGCGTCATGGGTTATAGTAAGGATCTCTTCACTTCCTCTCTTCGATGATGAAAAGTATTAGTGGAATCTGATGGAAGTAGCTAGAATCATGAAGAGTATCTGTTTTTATTAGGTCTAACCTTTGTAGCTACTGATTTTTCTATTTTCGATGTTTGTCGATTGTAGTATAGTTAGAGCACCTATAATGGGGATTCTAGTTCTGAAGGTTCTCAAAATACATATATGTGTATGTATATATTAATATTAGTATTTAATTGTGAAGTTTTAAATTTTATGTATTAATATTTACATACACTTATATGTATTTTGAGAACTTCGGAACTGCTCTTATGCCATATGTTATTGGCTCGAGGTGTGAAACTCTTTTGAGGCTTCATCTGCTTTCTTTTCTTTCTCTTGAGGCTCAAAATATCCTGTAATGTTATTCTGAATCTTTGCGATTTTTTGTTCTTGTGGTGCTCAGTTACTTCACTAGATCAAAGCATTGACCTTTTTTCCCCTTGAAAGTTTCTAGATTTGAATATGGAGGAGGAATTTCATAAATTTTTATACCTGCTTTTTTAGTGTCCATGTCTGTGGATTTTCGCTGAATGATCCCTCTTTATGCAAAAGAATCTAGGAGCTAAATAAATGTCAAACTTCTATAAGTCGTATTCATTTGAAATGCTTGTGTGTAATATATTCTGTATGGTTTTCAGTTATGGGTAAAGTTGAAGGGCAGGGTGAATCATGGCATGGTCATGTGACAGCAGTCACTGTCTCTCCAGAATATCGCAGGCAGCAGCTCGCCAAGAAACTGATGAACCTTCTTGAAGAGATCAGCGATAAGATGTAAGTCCTAATAGCATCTCCAGTTTTTAGTTTTCTACTCAATATGGATCGTTATGACTGAATAAAAGGTGGTATATTGATACTGGACCATTTGTTTATTTTTTGTGATAATCCGATATTTAGATAGTTTCTCAAAGGAAGAAAACTCTTAAAATTGCTGCTCATTTTAGCTCTTTGTCTTATGTTTTATGATTTCTCTTTGGTAATTTATGGTCTTCGTCTCAGTGAACATTTTACTCGTGGTTATTGATCACAGTGATAAGGCCTACTTTGTGGATCTTTTCGTGAGAGCTTCTAACACACCAGCCATCAAGATGTATGAAAAGGTAAGCCTATTGAATTAATTTGCAAGTTCAGAAATCTCACGACGAGTGATGACAGTGTGAAAAAAGCATAACTTATAACTTTCCAGACGAGACTTGCACAAATGGGTTCTTCTTCCTCATCACTTAAACGCTGTCTCTCTCGTTTTTTGTTGCAGCTTGGCTACATAATATATAGGCGGGTTCTACGTTATTACTCAGGAGAAGAAGACGGGTTAGGTGAGGCTTGTTGATTTCATCTTTTTCTAATCTGTAATGCCCTCTTTACTTTCCTTTTCACCTTCTTTGGATATAAGAACTGAAAAATGGTTTTGATGTGAAAAAATCAGATATGAGGAAGGCATTATCAAGAGATGTAGAGAAAAAGTCTGTGATTCCTCTCAAGAGACCCATCACTCCTGATGAATTAGAGTATGATTAAGTCTCTATGTTCCTTTTGTTCTTGTCTCTCTTTTTTTAAACACTTCCTTTTGTTCTTGTCATACTTTTGTATTTGCATTATAAATTCCTCACATGATGTTTTCGTAATTGGATTTTCCATATTTTTACCACACAACTTATAGTTTAATTTGATTTTGATTCTATTTTTTTTAAAAAACTTAATGTACGATTTAAAGTATGCAATAGGTTTTCCGCATAGAGCAGTAAGCATCTGACTTTGTTGTTCATGTTTATGTACTAATCATCTTTTGACTCAACTGACTTAAATATGCAAAATAATTAGTATAGGTTTCTATTGAGAGTAATTCTCAGCATATGCTAGCTATGATAAATTTCTTTTCTAGGTAAGGATTGGTACAAAAGATTTAAATCCAGAATTGTAGAATAAACCTTACTTAATGCTTGTAACTTGAAATTATTTAGAATTTAATGCTAGACTAGCATTATAGAAAAGCTTGTTCATAGGTTCGGTGTTAGTTTTCTAATCAAAGTCATAGCTTTAACTGTTGACATGTAATGCTTGATAACCAAACCTTTTAGCTCTTTATAAACATTGAAAGAATATTAAGTATGGTCAAAAGTTACTAGGGGAAAGAAAAGAAAATTTCCAGTTGAACATGTTTTTGTGTAAGCGTGAAATAGATTCCACCTTCCTTTGTTGCTAAAGATTGTTAAAAAGACTTAACAAAAAAAATTAAAACTAAAGAAAATTTGAAAGGATCTAGCTTTGGATTGTCCTTTTTACATATGGGGACCAGAAGTGGGATGATGATGCAGAGGAAGCCCACTTCTTTTGGTTCTTGTTTCAAAGTTTCTCTTCCTCTGATTGGTTTAGCAAACACGGAAACATATCGATTGGTGAATGCGAAATTGAGATGGCTACAGGGCTCATAAGGTACAGATTCTAAGTCTATTACTTTCCTAAGCACTAAGTAACTACACACGTTTCTACCTCAAACCTTTGTCGACATTTCATAATACCAAAAAGCCTTTTTGTTTTCACAACACATGAAGGTTTGAAAAGTTTTCCTCACTTGAAATGGAAACTTCTTTTGCTATCCGTAGCTTTTTAAAGCACCAGTTCCATTAACTTAAAAAAAAAAAGACATCACTAGTCACTGATCACCTCTATTAGTATGAGACATGCTGATTGTCTATGTTGTTTAACTGACCCTACATTTGCTACTTGTTTGAGAACCTATGAGCTTAGGCTTTATAGGAGGATCATCTCTAAACCCGAGAGCATTGATTCGTGTTCTGAAAACGCGTGAAGACAGGAACATATCCCCCCATAAGTTTTCTATTACAGGGTAATTACATGTTTTAAAATCATTCATTACATTTGAGGTGTAGGATTAATCATAAGAAGATAACTCTCAAATTTAGCATTTGTACTTCTTTCTTTGAATCTGGTTACAATGTATCAGCAAGTATTAGGAAACTGTCAATATGGTATTCGTATTGATAGATGCTGCAAATCGTGCATGTTTGAAATGAACAAACACTATTATAAAAGACGTTTTGCTCAACCAGACGAACTAATCTTCATACGGGTATTTTTAAAATATGATTATTACCTTAAAATAAGTATTATCTATAAGAAGACTAACGTACAAGAATACAAAAGAACCTACCAAGTCTTGTAGAGACTCGGTTTCAACAATATCAAGTTACAGCCACAAGTTGACGAAGAAAACAAAATAAAAATCGAATCTCTCACTCAAATGATCATAGGTTCGGTGAGCCTCTCCAATAGGGGGCACTTTCACTATATTTCACGAATTAAATTTAGTATTTTTTCCTTTGAAATTATATCATTTAGTATTATCACCAGTAACAATCAGTTCAATTCGTTTTGTTAAAAGCAGTTCAAGTTTAAAACGAGTAAATACAAATTTATTCGGGTAATAAAATATCAAAAAAGTTAAAAAGCAATTCTCTCAAACAATAATTTAAGTTTTTGTCACCAAAATAGTTCAAATATAATTGATTTAAAAAAAAAAAAAAATTTAATAATTATTTATATTTTTTAAAATTTTAAACTTTACTCCCGAAACCCACTCCATAACTCTAAATCTTAAATCTAAATTAGTTAATTTTATGAGTATAAATGTATAATTATATCTTTTAATAAAATTTATTTTTATCATTTTTATTTTTAAATACTATTTTGTAACAAAAAAAATATAATTTAATACTATTCTATGGTATTTTTCATAATTAAAGTCATTTTATCCATAAAACGGATATGCGTTTTAAGGGCTATTGAAAGTACTTAAATGTCTAAATTATATGCTTAAGTATCATCTTTTTGTTATCTCTTTAAGCTTTCCTCTAAGAATTATTAATTACTTGTTCCCAACCTATTGGTTTGCACTGGAAAAAATATTACAAAACTTATGGATATACACCATAATATCCGTAAACAAAACACAAAAGACTATAAAATTTATTAAAATGGTTTGATAAAGAATCCAATGTCAAGTGGACTCACACCAATATAAATACTTGTTCACCCCTCCCTCTTCACTTTCACACTCATCCCTCTTTTCATAAGTACCTCTCAATCAAAAACCAACCAACGAGAAAAAAAAAAAAACCGAAACTCTCATTGTGATCCTCTGTTTTTTTTTTCCTCAAGAACACACACACACAAAAAATGTCAATTGTTGTTTGTCAAGTTCAAGAAACAACCGTCACCAAGAATGCAACACAAAAAGGTGACGTGGGTGGGCTGAGTTTCTTACAATCCATGTCTGATATCACTGCCATTGTCCGAAACAGAGAGGACAAAACTTACGTTCACCCGAACCAGAAACGTTCTGTTTCTAAGCTCGATGAGAAAAGCTTAGAGATGTGCACCGAGAGCCTCGGGGCTGAAACGGGAAGTGATAGTGGTGATGAGTTGTCTTTACTTGCGTTTGAAGCAACCGCTACTCCTAGGGTTCGTTCTCCTCCTCTTCCTTCTCAGCCAAAACCTCAAGAAGAAGAAAAAGACAGTGACTTTCCAGCCAAGAATCGCAACAAAGGGTTCCCGCCACCGATAAAGTTCGTGAAAGAATCAAAGTATAATCGTATGGTGAGATCGTTAGGAGAAGATGGTCGTCTCGTTGTTCAAGCGATTAGGGTTTCGTCTCCAACAAGTAACTTTGTAGCTGAACGTGAGGAAGGAAGGCTCCGTCTTTGTTTATCGCCGGAGAGTTCTTTACTTAGGGACAATCATGAGGGGGAGGAGGAAGAAGAAACAGAGGAGGGCATGGAGGAGGATAATAGTGAGAACATGGAGGGTAAAAATGGAAATAAAAAGGCTAGCAGATTAAGCAGCAGATGCAAGGAGAATGGTCGTGAGCCTAAACCAATGCTCACTTGGGAGCAGCAGCAGTTTTGGGTTGCCACTTAAGACTTCATTACTCTCTTAACTAAATAATTGTAAGATATGGTTTCTTGATTTAGCTAATTAATATGTATAACCTATGTTTTTTTTTTGTATGCGAGTGTCTTCTAATTCTATTCAGTGTAATGCTACATGAGAGTTGTTATTATTAATGTCATTATTGTTCTTATTCTTGTTATTATTTTAGCAGAAAAAAACTGAAAATGTACGTATTTATCTCATTTTGTACGTGAAAAAACTCCCGAAATGTCCTTTGTCCTTTATGAAGCATCGTATAATCAGTTTCATAAGAACCAGATTTTTCAATTCACGTTATCTGTTTTTTAAGATCTCCAACTATTTTTATTGTAGCCAGGGCTCGTTTGTAACAAAGGCAAATAAAATATTCGTCAATAACCCTCGATTTTTTTTTAAAAAAAAGTTATGTAATATATGCCTATAAATTTGTAAAAGAAAAATTATTATAATCTTTACTAAATCACCTAAGACCTCTACAATCTTAGAGCCAATCCTTATTGTAACCAACATATGTTGTGTGTAGTTGAATTTTTCTGAGCGGTTCATTTCTTTCCAAAAGCAGAAACTATATATTAAAGTTGGCAACATAAACTAAAAAGAAGACAACATATATATAACTAGATACTTGTAAAATACCAATATAAGTACAAACATATAACATGTTATATATATCAAATCCTATAAAACAAAATGTTAGAAAAAAAAACTAAATTAACCAGTAACGTTTATGGTGATTTCTCAAACAGTATAGGAATAATTTTGTTAGTTAAATTGTTTTGTCAGACTATTATCACTGTACCTTATGTTTTAATAGATTTTGTAATATTATATAGAGTTCAAAATAAACGAAATATGTGCAAATTAATGCAGTGCATCATTTTATTTTATTTTTGATGATTTACGTGCGTAGAAGAAAACATGTAAGTGGTACGTACAACATGAACATCCACATGAACATAAAGAGAGATTGTTGTTCCCACACGCCCACATGATCATCACATGCAAAATTCCTATTTCCTTTAATTTCACTTTCGCCCTCATGATTTTGATTCTGTTTCTGATCTTCCTTGTACGAATTGCGAAGACGCTCCTTCACTTTTGTTTTTGTTCACCCTACTTTTCTTTTTGCGTCATCATATATATCTTACTGATGTTGAAGTGCATGGCATGACCTCCTCGCTAGATCATGCATTAAATAAGAACGAGAAAACTTATCATCTCTTAACCTAAACCAGATTGTTTTTGTCTTTGTTGTCCAACTCGCAGTTCATTGGTTTAATTAGGTTAGAGCATCCAATGGAAGTCCTAACTTCGTATATATATAAATATTAGTATTTAATTGTTGAGTTTTTCGTAAAATTAAAATTCTCATAATTAAATAATAATATTAATATATATATATATATATATGTTTTGATAATTCGCGGAGTTAGAATTCTTCATTGTGGATGTCTTTATAAGTATTGCTCGCTTAAAGGTTAATATGGAATATGTTTCTTATAAATAGATATTCTGTCTATATTTAGGTTTTTAACCAGGGTTACAAATACATTTAAATTGTTACCAAAGAGCATGTCGTACATACATTAGTTTGCTGGAGTGGGTAGAAGATTTCTCATCTTAAGTTTAAGATTAAGTTCAAGTTATGTACCAAAAAAAACTATTTAATTAATTTTCTCTTGGTAATTCTTAACACCTTAAAATGGCAAGTATCTGATTACGATCAACTCTGGTTATTTAAAAAAAAAACTGTTTTAAGGTGGATATATTCTCCGACATGGATGAAGGATTGTCACAGAGTATCGTCCGTCAATATATATTTGACATCGTAATATATAAATTCCAACCAATGAGAAGTAGACAAGTTATGGAAGTAATGTCCAATCCAAAGGTCTCAAACGTACGTAAAAATATTTAAAGAGGACTTTGTCTCTCTGAAAACGAATATCGAGAGAGGACTATGTTTGTTTCCATGGTTCTATGTGCCACATGATTCTTATTATTGACCACTATCTGATGCGGCACCCATTTCTGTGATGTTTTCAATCAATCTTTTTTCTTCATCACACATTTTTTTTTGCCTATTTATTCTGATTACTTTCTATTTTCATAACCTAATAATCTCATAAACACAAAACATTCACATACTATTATGATTTGTTAGTGATGTTTCGACCCATAATACATGATGAATAACCTTCTTCACACGACAAAGGTGGTTAGACATTTTTTTAGATCTTTCCTTTTTTGGGTAAACATTTTATATCTTTCCTAAATGGAATGAAAACTAATCTTAGCGGAAAGTGTGAGTTTTGTAACCATGAAGAGACCTAAAATAGTGGACATTCAACTAACCCGTTTTTAGATAAACATCTGCGTACGTCAAAATGTTTAATGGTTAGACTAATATACATGATGAAAATATTCATTGCCCACAACAAGATCTATGTTTTAGATTCGGATGTTTCCAGGGTGTTCAAAAAAATGTTTGGATGTTTCCTTAATGGATCAATGGAACCCAAAATGAGATTGGTGAGATGTTAGTGACACATTTTGAAGGATACGACCAAAACTGGTTGAATCATCGGCCTGTTCGTGATAAGAGCCCAAAGTCTTTAGGTGACATATGTAAGAAAAAGGTTGGGCCGGCCTTTCTACGAAGTAGTATCTACAATTTGCTAACGTTGTAATGAGGTCAGTCTCATAAACACAAAAAGATTCTTGTCATCTCATCATGCAAATTTAAATATTTATGGATACAAACATGTCTTAGAGGAAGAGATAGGCTTGCTTTGTTTTATTTCATCTTTTACAAGAAGAGGCTGATCTTTATAAAGCCAAAATCAAACTAAGACACAACCTTCCATAACAGTGATTGCTTTGCCTCTGAGAAGAACCCTCTGCTTCTCTTTGTCCAGGTGAACATTGACCGTTCCTCCTCTGCTTGAAGCCTAAACAAACCCATTTTCACAAAAAAACAACCAAATCTTTCTTCAGTAAACTAATAGTGTTTAATACTCTCATTACTTTCAAATCTGTCTCAAGTGCCTGTAATATATGAGGAGAGACAGAGAGAGAGAGAACCTGGTAGGCTAAGAAATCACACTTGTTCATCTTGGTGTTCCAGTAATGTGCCAAGGCGCAATGCGCACTTCCAGTAACAGGATCCTGAAGAGCAACACATCAGTCATAAAAAACAAGCAAAAGAGTTAAATGCCTTTTCTTTTACTGCTTGGATCACGCCTACTTAATCTAAGAGTCCATGGAAACAACATTCATACTCTCATGCCTTTACCTCATTGATTCCAAAGTTAGGTGCAAAGTAGCGACTACAAAAATCATATTGAGATCCTGCAGAAGCTGCAGCCGTCACCATCAATCCTTGGCAAGGGCACTTCGATATCTCATCTATTCTTGGCTGCAACTCAGTAACAGACTCCCACGACGAGAGCACAACCTGCAAACACATCAACAAGATTTGGTTCCAGTAACGCAACAATAACCAATGGAGACAGTTGCTGAAAAGTTCTTACGAGGATGTCTTTCTCTGTGGCCTTAATATCAACAATGGCAGCTCCATTCACAGCATTGGAGAGGACTGAGAGATCAGTAGTGGAGTTGACTTCACAAGTTGGAACAACGGGGAAGTCCAACTCAATCAAAAAGGTTGATTCTTTTTCTTCTTCACCATCTTTGAGCTCTGTAGTAAGTGGAACCCGTTTAGCTGTTAGAATCCCTGATCTTGTGGCGAACTCAACCACCTCTGAATCAACCAAACTGTTTGAGAAGATAACGTGAGCAGATGCTAACGTCGCATGACCACACAGATCCACCTACAAAAAGAGTTATCTTTCACTCAAAAACTATAACTGAGAGATTCACAAGAGATGCTGTAATGAAAACAACCTCAAAGCACAATATTCAAGACTCGAAAAGGTCAAAGTTCATCACTTTCTCATGAATTCGAATCGGAGATTCTTAAAGGTACAGTCTTTCCAGTCAATAACAAAGTCAACTCAACAATTAGCAATAAAAAATTGATCTTTAGCAGCGATTAGCAAACCTCAGCGACTGGAGTGAACCACCGGAGACTAAAGCGAGAGACGGTGATCGGAGTAAGGAAACAAGTCTCGGATAAGTTGAACTCAGAGGCGAGAGACTGAAGCCACGCGTCGTCTCTCTGATCATCATCGTCTAGGAAGCAAACAGCAGCTGGATTCCCCTTGAAGGCGGAATCAGCGAACGCATCAACGACGGAGTACTTGACTCTCTTTCTCGCCACCATTTTTGTTTGGACCAAAGCTTTGATGCTTTCACTCTTTGTCTCTTTTATTGGTGGCTCACTCAATATATAAAAATAAAATAAAATGTTCCATGAAAATAAAGTAAATTAATACATTGTATATTGTTTATCTGTAGAACTGGTTGTCTACTTAATCTAACACTTAAGCGTACGTAATGAGAATACAATACAAAAGGTCACAAGACCACATAGAGGGAGAAGCAAAGTAATCCTTCTGCTGTATAAAGAGAGGAGGCCTATGCAGCTTTTTCTTATTCATAAAGAGTTACAGCTACAAAGGAGTGTGTTTGTGCATGTGATGTTACCAAGCTCCTTCCTTCGACATCCTAAGGAAATGAGCGAGGCTGATGCTCAGTTTCTCGTCACTGTTCTTCCATTTGATCTTCGTTGTCTTCATTGCTTTCTTTCCTATTTGTTCCGTTGCAGTTGTGGAGACCAAATTGTGGTACTGTTCCAAATAAAATGAGTTTCTTTTTAGGTTGTTTACTCTCTTTACATCAACATCTAAGTATCAAAGAAGAGAACATAGCTGTGGAGAGGTGTTGTTACCTCACATACACCGTGGAGAAGCAATCTATGGAATGGGTCTTGAACCTTGAGCTCAAGAACATCTCCATCAACGCCTTCCTCAATGAAGTGACTAATACAATTCTGTGAAATAAAATTAAAGGTTCTTGAGAGTAGAAGAAAAAGGTTTTAAAATATAAATGTACAGCTTAAACTGAAGAAACCTATATACCTCGTATCCCTCGATGAGGTCAGGTAAAAAGCTGCGTCGAAGAGCCTCTCTTGTTCTACACTCTATTCTACGCCAAGCTGTTAAAACAGCGGTTTTATCAGCATCCACGTGACCTTTCTGCCTTACGGATGACTGATTCAACGAGTCCATGATATTGGCCTGACAAGAACACAGTTTTTTTTCCCAGTTATGGTTAATACTAAAAAGAGTTAAGACCAAACAGATCACACCCTCGATTCCAGTAAAAGAAGATATTTTCAGATCATTACTATACTAACTTATATCCTTTTTTGGGGTTATAGAACTTCAACTCTGACAGAGTCCCAAAAAGAAGAAGACAGAGGTAACTGACCTCCTTGTCCATGTCAATGTTTCTGAACTTGTCCCATTCTCCAACATTAGTCAAAGAAAAGGCAGAAGGAGGAACATCATCACCTGTTAGATAGAACATATGTAGAGTCAGTAGTCAAACCATGAATGCAGATTATGAGAACAAATTTGAAAATGAAAAGGAAGAGAATACCCCATGGAGGTGGGGCAAACAAGCCTCTGATTTCTTGGGCATCTAAACGAGGAACAAGTTCCATCAGTATACGATCATTTAACCACCTCCTAGATCGCCTGTTACTAACCTGTTTTGCATTAAGCGAAGAAACTCATTAGCTACACGAATATCAACTTCAGAAAACATTGGCCAATCAATAAAGCAAAAGGAACTGACTTGTCCAGTGAGGCTCTCAAGGGCTTCAATTTTCTTCTCAAGAGAGAGGCCACGAGAAGCAGAAGTATCTCCTGCAAATGAAATTCATTCATTCCCAGAAAAAAAAACACACAATTCTCAAAATCAGAAACCCTTATAAATCCCCAGCACAATAAATTCCCTCTAATTACATACCAAACAGGGGAAAAGGTCAAAACTTGCAATTCGAATTACCTCTACGGGGATCAAGAGGGGACGACATAAGAAGGCTCTCATCTCGCCTCATTACATTGGTAGCCGCCATGATTCACCCAAAAAATATATGAGGAGTTGAGCTTATTTCACACAGGCGAACGAGCTACGAAGACAGCTCTGCTTTTGAAAGGAGGAATCTTTCGGAAGAAGGCAAGCACGGAGGAGACGAAGGAAGGAAGCTCTGCGATTTTTGGGATATTTCTCGATAGAAATGGCACACGCAGACGCATCCAAGGCCAAGGGAATATGCCCGATTCTGATTGTTAAACCCGACCCGATTCAAACCGGTCTGATCACGACTCGAGTCAAGTTAATTTCGGGTTCCACCGGTTATTCGATCTTTGAGATTCTCTGTTGCGACTCGCTCGTTCCGGTTTTGCCGCGAACATTTTCTTACGTTGGGCCTAAACATTGGGCTCAAAGATGATCCCATTAGCCCAAAAAAGCTGATAACCTATTTATTGGGTATTTGTAAATTGTAACTTAGAGATTTTCTTTTTGTTGGGAAAATTTTAGAAAATAAGGGAAATTAAATACTAGTAATTAAATTATTTATCATTCACGTTGACCATTACAAAAAAGACTTACTTTAACGTAACAAGATACGACTAGGTAGCATCGGGCAGTGCAAAATGCTAATAGCTTCCCAAGATTTGAGATCCTTTTGGTTTATCTTGTAATGACAATTAGTTTAGATTTTGAAACATATTATAGTATAATATTATTATCCGACAACACCTGTTTCAGCTTCTTATTTTAACAAATTTTTGGTTTTTCTACTTCTCTTACCAGCAGCAACAAAACATTTATAAAGTTTGATATTTTCTTACAAAATTAATTACTTAAAAATTTATTATGGAAGATCTCAAGAGTTAATAAGTGTATCCATCTCGGGGCATTAAAACCGGTGTACGGGTTGATATATACAGACTTTAAATCATATGATAGCTCAGTAATTCATATTTATCACGTTGTCACAAGAAATATTACGATTAGTCAACAAATCAATTAAAGAGAAAGAAAGAAACGCACATGTGAGGAGAGTAACAACTGGGAAAAGAAAAATAACGCATGTTGAATGCTGACATGTCAGTAGCTCCATGTATCCACGTACCAAAAGCCATTTCATCAGTCTTCCTCTTTCCAAAACAAAACAACTTCACATCACAACAACACAAGAGTCCCTCTCCTATCTCTCGCTTGGTGTCCCTCCGCCAGCGACCAATTCGAAGCTTGAGAAGACGACGAAAATGGTGGTCCTGAGCACGGTGGCGTTGGTAAAAACAGCTTATTCGTTGAACAGCTTCGTCATTGAGGCGGAAGATATTACATTCGGTTCGCCTTGGTGGTTCGTCGTCGTCGGCGTGGCGTGTCTTCTCGTTCTCTTCGCCGGGATAATGTCTGGACTCACACTTGGACTAATGTCTCTCGGCCTCGTCGAGCTCGAGATTCTCCAGCAGAGTGGCTCCTCCTCCGAGAAAAAGCAAGCAGGTAAGTTTTCTTTGATCGCTGTCAATAAAGAATCACTGCTTAGATTAAAAATTAACACTTACTCGATTCTTTAGAGCATCTCCAACCCAACACCATAATTTACTGCAAAAATGGAGTGCGAAATGTTGTGACGAAGAGACAATAGAGTAATGAGTTTTTTTGTTTGTTTCTTCATCACAACATTTCCACTCCATTTTGTAGTAAATTATGGAGTTGGGTCGGAGATGTTGTTATGGCTGTAAAAAAATTGTGACATTTCACATGAATTTGTTTTTGGACATTGTAGCTGCTATTTTACCAGTGGTTAAAAAGCAGCATCAACTTCTTGTGACACTGCTTCTATGCAATGCAGCTGCCATGGAGGTAAAAAACACTGGATTTAGTTACCGTCATTGTTCTGTTTTACTACAGCTAGATAAGTTACTATCTTTGTGATACGGGAATCAATGTAGTTAGTACTTGATGCTTTTGTTTGTTTCCTTTTTTCAGGCCCTTCCTATATGTTTGGATAAGATATTTCACCCTTTTGTAGCTGTTTTGCTCTCGGTTACTTTTGTTCTTGCTTTTGGAGAGGTACCTTTCTTTCTTATCTATTCTTGGTGTGTGTGTTTGTCTTTTACTCCAGCACTTTCCTTTGATAGTAATGTTTCATACCAGATCATTCCACAAGCTATATGCTCGAGATATGGACTTGCTGTTGGAGCTAATTTTTTGTGGCTGGTTCGCATTTTGATGATAATCTGCTATCCCATTGCTTACCCTATTGGAAAGGTGAACCAATCCATCTTTGTCAGCGCACTAATTGTCAATAAACCACAATAGAGATGTGTAGTTGACACTCAATAAACTTTGTTACAAGTATTGGAGGATGGGAAAATTGTTGGATCTTGCATTTAATTTAGCATTGTCACTAAGAAGTGGTACTTGTTGAAGCTAATTGCATTGATTATATCACTAAGACAAGTTAATGCATTTATAGATGCCAGAGTATTATGTAGCTGGTGGTAGTTTACTTATACCAACGTTTTTTTTTTTTGCATGGCTAAGGTTCTTGATGCTGTAATTGGGCATAATGACACACTGTTTAGGAGAGCTCAGCTGAAAGCTCTGGTCTCAATTCACAGCCAAGAGGTAGTTTCTGGTTTATGATATAATCAGAAAAACACACACACACATGTTATGATGTAACCCCTGTCTGATATGTGAAGTAGTTTATCAAGTTACTTGATTATGGAAAGTAGTTTTTCTTTCCAGCTTCCATTGACATGCTGTTTCTCTCCAACATAGGCTGGTAAGGGAGGTGAACTGACACACGAGGAAACAATGATTATAAGTGGAGCCCTTGATTTAAGCGAGAAGGTAGGGACTTGTATTAGCCATGCATGTATACTAATCTGAATAAAGTTATGGTATAAATGAAATGGTTTGCTTATATGCTTCAAGATTTACTTCCACTGATCTCATTCATATGCTTTCATTTCTTGGAAGTTCAGACTGCTGAGGAGGCTATGACGCCTATTGAATCAACGTTCTCCTTGGATGTAACTACAAAGTTAGACTGGTGAGTTTATACTGTTGGCTGATTAGTTGAAAATTTATACTGTAAATTGATTTACAGTTTAGAGAGTAAACTGTTTCACATTGCAGGGAAACAATTGGGAAAATACTGTCTAAAGGACATAGTCGAATCCCGGTCTACTTAGGGACTCCAAGAAATATCATTGGGCTTCTATTGGTGCTCCTATGAAACTCTTGCATTGATTCACTTCACTGAATTCTATTAGATTTGCTTATTTTTTCTGTAAATGCTGCTGTTACCTAGGTGAAGAGTCTTCTAACTGTACGAGCAGAAACTGAAACACCAGTAAGTTCTGTTTCCATCAGGAAGATCCCAAGGTATATCTTGCTTCCTTAGCCATAATATGTGTGTTCCTCATGTAATTAGTATAAGTTCCTCTACGTTGACTTTGCAGGGTTCCATCAGACATGCCACTGTATGATATTCTCAACGAGTTTCAAAAGGGAAGCAGTCACATGGCTGCGGTTGTCAAAGTGAAAGATAAAGATAAAAAGAAGAATATGCAGTTGCTGAGTCATGAGGAAACAAGACCGAGAGAAAATGTGGACTTATACTCGAGTCCTCCTTTGCTTAAGCATGTTGGTGAAAGGCATGATGTTGTTGTTGTGGATATTGATAAAGTAGCAACACATGTGGAAAGTAGGGGAAGAAATTTTCAACAAAACGGTGTAGTCACAAGGAACTTGCCGGGTATGTTGGAAGATAACGAGGATGCAGAAGTCATTGGAATCATCACGTTAGAAGATGTCTTTGAAGAACTCCTACAAGTATGATCTTATGCTTCTATTTTCTTTTTTCCTTTTCTTCTGATTTGATCATTGCCTGCACGTTTTAGTCATGGACATGACTTCAAAAGTCTCTACTCTATGCCTCACGTTGCCTATATGTACATTTATTTCACTTGAGATGTTTTCATGTGGTGATTTTACTGAAAAATGCAGGCAGAGATAGTGGATGAAACTGACGTTTACATTGATGTACATAAAAGGTATTTGCTTACTCGTGTGTAGCTTACCAAAGAGTCACTAAAAAGGTAAGACTGAATCATATTTTGACATCATTTCAGAGTACGAGTGGCAGCAGCAGCAGCAGCTGTATCATCCATAGCACGTGCTTCGCCAGTGGTAAGCAAGAAACGGATCATATCCTTGTTTAATATCTACAGAACCAAAGTTTAAAAAGACTCGATGGAGTTACTTTGTGTGTGTGTGTAACAGGAGTATCATCAAAGCAAGGGAGGAGTAACCGTGAAGAAGCTTGTGGGTAAAGAAGCTAGAAGTACCAAGAATTACACAACAAAAATCACAGAGCCTCTTTTAGCAGAATCAGATAGATAAAATTTTGTTTTAATACCTTTGGTGTTAATTATTATAAGGTTCAGTGTCCTCTCATTAATCGTGTATCACGTCTCTTAAACACGAACATTGTTGTATGTTATGTCTACTAGGTGATTCGTCCGCGCTGATGCGCGGGTATAGTAAATTTATTTAATATTTTATAAAGAACATGATTTTAGAATTATATATTTTGTGCAACTATGTACTATGTAAATGATATAATGGTTTTGAGTTAATATATGTTTGTTTAGAGTTGAATAAGAAATGATGGACACTGATATTGTGTTTATATATATGTTTTACGAAGCTTTTTACTCTGATTTAAAAAAAAAGGAAGTTTTTTTGCTCTTGTTTATTTAGTAGCTATGTAGCTGTAGGTTCTTAAGCAGTAAGTACAAACAATATTTGAAAATAATTAAACTACAAATATTAAATACTGAACCATATGTTTATTGTCTAGACGTGAGTTTAGTGAAGAGCCATATGTTTTTTTGTTTCCTTTACATCTGGCATATACGTGGGTACAGGCCATGTTCATTGCGGGGTTCTTAGGTGGGGTTCTTAACTTTTGAATTTTCATTTTTTCGTTTTTTTTTTTTTTTTTTTTACTTTACGGCTAAGAACCGGCTCTTAAAACTCTTATTTAAGAGCCGGTTCTTAGTTTTTCTTAGTTATAAACTAAGAACCGACTCTTAACAAAAGTTAAAAACCCCACCTAAGAACCCTGCAATGAACATGCCCTTATGACTTAGCTAGGTTTACCATATTGGCGTTTTAGTTAAATTAACATAAACATTAAAGGTAAATTTTAGTGTGAAGATCTTTTTTATCACCGACAAACACGGTAAGCCTCAGAGAAAAGAAGAGCTTTTCTTAGCTATGATCGACATTATAAAATGCTTTGTATTTCGTAAGGAAGTTTAGGATGGATGCATTGCACTAACCCCACGTATGACATATATATATATATATATATATATATATACCAGAGTTTGAGAAAATTAAATGGTTTATTTAATTAATTCAATAATGATTTCATTCCTTTTGTTTCTTTTATAATATATTATCATAATGATTTCATTCCTTTTATTGTTTTCATACTTAATGAGATACATATACACTGACTTCTTTGTCAAGGTATATATTATGAGTATTAAATATTGAAAGATACGTACGTGTCATATAGTGAAAGTATTTATTGAGCAGTGTTTTTATTTATTTAGTTGTGATTCACGTACTTTGATTGAGAATAACAGTATATTCTTAATAACCATTTCATTCCTTTTAGTGTTAATCATTAATGACTTAACTACTGATTCTAAGTAATAAATGTAATATTTCATAATAACTAAATATGAAATATATTGCGTGGCTTGCAATCTAAATGTAACTTACGAACTTGTCTTTTTCATCAATATATTTTAGTATTTAAGGCATATAGATTTAATCATTAATGATTTATATTCCAATTAACTTTTTAGCTTCCTTTTAATACTTTTCTTATAACAATATCCTTATTTTGCTGCGACATAATTTATTAAAGTAAATATTTAGGTCCTTAAAGCAAAACCAATAATTTGGCGATCAATAATTTATAACAATCTATCATGTGAATTAAAATATGAAATAAATGTTTCGTGATCATGTTTCACGTTTTTAATTAGTAATCAATAATGAGATCAATATGGATATATTTTTACTTAAGTAAAATTGTGAGAAATAAATATTGATAACCTACAAAGAATTTATATATTTTAGATAAATTGTATTGTGATGAAAGTTGTGTGTTTTGTACGTGATATAATATTTTTAAAAATAATAATTATAACAAATGTTTTTATTATTATTGAGAACTGAATATTAAGAGAATTCAATACAAATATAACTCAAAAAATTCTGAATAAAAAAAACAACAAAAGAGTACATTGATAATACTCTTTAAATAACAAATTTTGGTTTCCACGTTTTGGATTTTGTATCCCAAACAAAATTACGTACGGCGCAGAGTTTAGGATGGATGCATTGCACTAACCCCACGTATGACATATATATATATATATATATACCAGAGTTTGAGAAAATTAAATGGTTTATTTAATTAATTCAATAATGATTTCATTCCTTTTGTTTCTTTTATAATATATTATCATAATGATTTCATTCCTTTTATTGTTTTCATACTTAATGAGATACATATACACTGACTTCTTTGTCAAGGTATATATTATGAGTATTAAATATTGAAAGATACGTACGTGTCATATAGTGAAAGTATTTATTGAGCAGTGTTTTTATTTATTTAGTTGTGATTCACGTACTTTGATTGAGAATAACAGTATATTCTTAATAACCATTTCATTCCTTTTAGTGTTAATCATTAATGACTTAACTACTGATTCTAAGTAATAAATGTAATATTTCATAATAACTAAATATGAAATATATTGCGTGGCTTGCAATCTAAATGTAACTTACGAACTTGTCTTTTTCATCAATATATTTTAGTATTTAAGGCATATAGATTTAATCATTAATGATTTATATTCCAATTAACTTTTTAGCTTCCTTTTAATATTTTTCTTATAACAATATCCTTATTTTGCTGCGACATAATTTATTAAAGTAAATATTTAGGTCCTTAAAGCAAAACCAATAATTTGGCGATCAATAATTTATAACAATCTATCATGTGAATTAAAATATGAAATAAATGTTTCGTGATCATGTTTCACGTTTTTAATTAGTAATCAATAATGAGATCAATATGGATATATTTTTACTTAAGTAAAATTGTGAGAAATAAATATTGATAACCTACAAAGAATTTATATATTTTAGATAAATTGTATTGTGATGAAAGTTGTGTGTTTTGTACGTGATATAATATTTTTAAAAATAATAATTATAACAAATGTTTTTATTATTATTGAGAACTGAATATTAAGAGAATTCAATACAAATATAACTCAAAAAATTCTGAATAAAAAAAACAACAAAAGAGTACATTGATAATACTCTTTAAATAACAAATTTTGGTTTCCACGTTTTGGATTTTGTATCCCAAACAAAATTACGTACGGCGCAGCAATCTGGATTTCTAAAATTTTCTGCTGCATGATGTAACTTGTTATTCTCCATCCATACCAAAAACTTGGATTTCTCTTGATGATTAAGGAGATTGACATAATTTTCTTCTCTCATAATAATATTATTATATTCATACCACTTGTTTATTGCGCTCTTGGATCCCTGAAACATATTTCAAACCATAATAAGAATTTGAAGATACAATAGAATTAGAATATAAAAATATATATATGTAAAAGTCACTTACTTCAATACTTTTCAGTTCTGATTTTTTATGCTTCGAAGATGTTTCATTGTGCCATGCACACAATTCCTGTAAAAAACAAAACCATGATTATTTGGTTACAAGATTTGAAACGTGAACTTATTGTATCTTGAAGTCAAACCATTATAAAACTAAAATACCTTTTCATGAGTTGGCCATGTGTACTTTGCTCGCTTCATAGAAAAGGTGAAAGAATGACTTTAGCAAGTTTTAATTATTCAGTATATGTCAAATATAGTTTCGGCCATGAGAGTTGTATCATTATATATGGAAAAATCTCGAGTGAAGACATTAGGGTTGGAAGTTTTAATTTTGCCAAGTCACATTAAGACATAAGCCATGTCATATTTAAAGGATGCCATGTCATCTTTTTTTTGTGAGAGTTTTTGTGGAAGTGACATGTAAGCAAATTCAAAAAAATCACTTGGTAAATAATGACTAGGGGATACGAAGATGAAATAAAGAAGTGTTATTGGTTTATTTACTTTGGTGTATTTAGAAATTTATATAATATTTATAAATTAATATAAAATATATTTAATTTTTAAAATTTAAAATTTTAATTAGTATTTATAAATTTGGAGATTTTTTTTTAGATTTGAGTTTTTGTAATTAAACAAAGAAATTCATATAAATTTATTCAAATTTATTATAAAATCACATTCATTAACAAATTGGGATGATTGAATAACACCTAATTAAAATTAAAATTCATAAATTATAAAATTAATAATACATGATTTTAATATAGATTTTAAAATCGTAAAACCAAATAACATTTGATTTAGTTTTGATTTCTAAATCTATAAAAATACATGAACCAGTTACCCCTTGTTAGTTCTCCAAACCGATGATAGGTTTGATCGATGTAGGACTTCTTGTTCTGAAAGGCCCAACTTTTTTCTTAGGCTTATATAACTAACCCAAATCCGTTAATTTATAGGGTTGAATGGGCTTAGGCTCTGGTTGCCAGCCCAAACTGGCCCAAATTGACATGTATACGATGGTACGAAATAAGTAGTTCCAAATCTGTTTCTTTATAGGATTGGGTGGGTTTGGGCTCTGGGCGAAGCCCAAGTTGACCCAAATTGGCCCAAATTGGCCCAAATTGACATGTCTACATCGTATGAGTGAAATTCAAGTTCAAAAAGGAAGAAGAGGTTAAAAACACTAAACGGGTAGACCAAAAATAAAAATAAAAGGGAGAGAGAGAGAGAGAGACATTAGACGGCGTCTCTGGTTGTTCGTAGCTCTCGCTCAGCGCCGCGACCTCTCTCTTCTCTCCGGTAAGCTTCGTCGATTTTCATTAATTCCGATCGCCTGACTCTATATCTCATTGTTTTTAATACCCCCAAACTCTCGCGTATGCTTCCTTTGCTGCTTCTCCGAGGTGAACTTCTGTTTCTCAATTCGATTTCCCGTATTGACTGATTAGGGTTTCTTTGAAATTAGGGTTTCTTTAGTTTCTTCGATTTTGAGCAAATACCATCTCATCACTGATTCCATGTCTAACATAGGAAACATTTTACTTCGTGAGTAAATATCGAGTGCCCTTGACTCATTAGAAAAACATATACTTTGCGTTGCTAGTTTGCTTTACCCTCTGTTAGTTGATTGCTCTCAGTTTTAAGTTTAATCTTCTGTATCAATCCAGATTTTGTATTAACATAATACTGTTTCCTTTGACTTGGTAATGTCAGTGTCTGCTGTGTTAAGTCCATGGATAATAAGGGCCCAGTGCAGAAAACAGTTGTGCTCGAGCCCTTTATCAAGTATCTCTCTCTATACCTTTTAAACCTTGTGTTCATATATATGTTCAAACTCTGTCCTTATTCAATTGTTTTTGTATTTCTTTGTATTAATTTTGTAGGTTGGTGAGGCTTCTAGCAAGGGCTTTCTATGATGATTATACTACCAAAAGCGATAATCAGCAGAAAACTGCAAGAAGTGACAATAGAGGGATTGCCGTTGTGGTGCTCGATGAGCTTACCAGGTTTGTGTGTACATCTCTTCTTTTTCTATCCCCAAAGAGCCAGTCTATTATGTGAACTTTGATAACACTTAAACCTGTGTAGTTTTAGTTTTGTGTGAGTAACGGTAGGTTATCTTTTGAAACTTTGATTATGTGATGTTTGAGGTTGATATTGCTTAGTTTGGTTATTTAAACCCGCTGGCTTTCATTTCTGGTAGGAAGCAATGGGTTAGAGAAGAGGATTTGGCAAAAGAGTTGAAGCTGCACGCCAAACAACTTAGAAAAATAATACGACACTTTGAAGAACAAAACTTGATCATGCGTGACCACAGGAAAGAGGTCTCTGCAGAAACTATGTTCTTGTTTTGTATTTTGAACCACATTTCATTGTTGGTTCGAATGTTTGCTTGTCACTTCTTTCCTTACTCTGCTCTTTTATTGATTCTAAATCTTATTAATAGACTGCAAAAGGTGCAAAGATGTATAGTGTTGCAGTAGCTGCTACAACTGGTGGTCGAGCAGAGGACAAGGTTAAGTTCCATACCCACTCGTATTGCTGCCTCAATTATCCACAGGTATGCTTCATGTCCCTGATACTAACTGTTTTCAGTTTGCTATTTTACCTTAGAATCAGACTGCCCTGTACGTTATTGAACTTGCACGTCTTCTCTTTTACAGATATATGATATTGTTCGTTATAAACTGCACCGGATGAAAAAGAAGCTCAAAGATGAACTAGAAGATAAGAATACTGTTCAAGAGTATGGCTGTCCTAACTGCCAGAGGAAGTAAAGTCCACTGCCCTTTATGTTCTTATAAAATTTTCTGCACTTATGAATTGTATAATTGTCACTAAACTGAATATTTTTATTGCTTATTTAGATATAACGCACTGGATGCATTGAGATTAATTTCTATGGAAGACGATGCTTTTCATTGTGAAAATTGCAATGGTGAGTTGGTTGTGGAATGTAACAAGCTAACTTCAGAAGAAGTAGCTGATGGAGATGATAATGCAAGGAGACGGCGGCGTGAAAAACTAAGAGATATGCTTCAGAAGATGGAGGTCAGTGTATACTGTTTAATCTCCTCACTTCAGTATTCTAGGAATTTGTTAACCAAAAATTGATTCGACTTTGCCGTTCCATCATTTTCACGACACCAGAATGATTTATGATCTTGATTAGCATACTTGGATATCTTAAATGGCCATTGCTAGAAATTGCAAATTAGAGTAGCTGCAACTAAATGTCGTGGTTGGTATGATGTTCGTAATTACTTTGTGGTTGGTATGATGTTATGGTTACTTTTGATAAGTAAATGTTAATTGTTGCTTCAGTTCATGGCTTATATTCTATGTAGCATCGACTATGTATTATCGTTTAGAAAATACATCAGAGGTTTATATTCTTTGTGGTTGGCATGTTTGGAAAATCCGTCTAGGTGATGGTGGTTTATACGTTGCTGGTTTTTAGCGACTAAGAATCGGAGTATAAACTGCAGGTTCAGATAAAACCTCTGATGGATCAAATAAACAGAGTAAAAGACCTGCCAGTTCCCGACTTTGGATCTCTTATCGCATGGGAGGCTCGTGCAGCTATTGCTGCTCGTGAAAATGGTGAGCTTAACCCTAATGATCCTTTGAGGTCACAGGGTGGGTATGGTTCAACACCAATGCCATTTCTCGGCGAGACGAAGGTGATAATCAGTTACATTTCTCAATGCATCTTACAAATTCAATGCTATTATGGAAGATGAGGCAATGATATTGCCCTTTTCTTTCTCCATTTGCTAATGTTGAAGCTCATATCAATCTTTCGCTGTGCTATTAAAGCTAGTGGTTGAGTGGAGTTTCGTTTTGAGGAATAAGTTTACTTCAAAGTTTTAACTGGATTTTCCCTCTTTCATGATCTTACGTGGCTAGGTTGAGGTTAACCTTGGTGAGGGAAAAGAGGATGTCAAGTCTAACGGTGGAGATTCTAGTCTAAAAGTGTTGCCTCCATGGATGATTAAGCAAGGAATGAATCTGACAGAGGAACAAAGAGGAGAGATGAGACATGAAGCAAAGGTTGATGTTGGCTCATCGAAACTTTCAGATGACAAGAAATCGGCCATGGAAAGTGGCGATGATAATAAAGATTTGTTGAAGGCATGCTTATTGCTTACTTTAATTTCCACAGTAGCATCTTTCGGATCGTGTTTCCAGAATCTTGATACATTTCTTCCTTTTTTTTATTTTATTTTTTTGAAAATCAGGATGAGTATTTCAAAGCGTACTACGCTGCTCTGATACAGCAGCAGCAAGAGCTAGCTCAGAAGCAGAGAGAAGAAGAAACTGCAGGTGAAGTTGTAGCCCCTGACGGTGAGTTGGGTTCGACATCCTCAGATCGTCAGGTTGGTATGAAGTCCAAACGCGAAGAGGAAGAAGATGAATGGGAAGAAGAGGCTGCTCCAGTTGCAGGTGAGTTTTGATTGTACATCAAAAATTCATATTCAATTGGCTTTTCTAGTTTATCAATGCATAACTAAATATGCAATGCAGTAGCAGGAAATGGAAACTACAAGGTAGACTTGAATGTGGAAGCAGCAGAGACTTCAGGTGGTGAAGAAGAAGAGGAAGAAGACATCGACTGGGAAGAAGGCTGAGAATAGGAGGAAATGGATCTCAACCATTCATTTGAATAAAGATCTCGATTGTGAACTGTCTTGTGCACTATAAGAAGGTTGTGGCTCCAAATATAATTCGTCGAAGCAGATTAAAACAAAAGGTTGATTGTTGCATCTGATGAAACAAAAGAGTTTGGACGAGAGGGAGAGTAGACTGTACAAGTGTTTTGTTTTAGAAGTTTCAAATAGTTTCGAACTTGTTATTCCGTAAACAGAGAAATCTAATGAGAATCACACACGTCATTTCATCTAGAAAATACTTTAGAGGAAGCCAATCAAAAATAAGTACCCCATTGACTTTAACCTTGGCCGAGAAACCCAACAACGCTACGCCAAGTCAAAGTCATAACTTTAATGACCAAAATAACCTCGAGTATGCTTCAAAATTACGCATCAATCTACACACTAACGACCTAGTCCTCTGTTTATTTTCCTGGAAACAACACACGTATACACGCCTGACTAGTTCATGCGGATCGTCTGTGAGGAGCTTGGTGCTTGAGACTCCTGCTGAACCGTTGAAAGGAATGCTTGAAACCTCAAGCAACAACAAGAGCCCTGAAGAAGAAGAAGAAGAAGAAGCATCTTCCTCCATGAACAAAGAGACAAATGATTGTAGAGATCTTCTTGAAGATGGTTGGGACATCTTTGACAAGGAGATTGAACTTTAAGGTGGCTTGGTGCTGAAGGAATGTACATATTTGAGACCATATTTGGATCATGGATTGTATATGAGCTATGGATTCTCTGTGTGTTTGAAACCCAAACCAGATCACTTATGAACAGATTTATTACATAATAAAACAAATATATTAAAATCCACATGAGGTGGTGGGACCTACACAGCCTAGCTTCGAAACCAAACAAAAAGAAAAAGGCTTAAACTTGGGCGGTCCGTTGAGTGAAGCCATAAAACATGAAAAAAAGGAAAAGGACAAAACCTTTCACTCCAAAAAAATATCATAAACTGACGGACACACTCAATCTCATCACCACAGATGGGTATGCTCAGATATCAATGTCTCAATTGCATCTTAGAAGCTCGTGTTCTGCTTCAGTGGCGTTGATGATGCTTATGCAACAGTAAGCTCGACTCTTTTTTATTTAAACACCTTTGTCTCTTCTTTACGCTTTCTTTTGTTCCCTAAAGTGTTTAGATTTATCTTGATCTTCGGACTTCTTGTTAATTTTAGTTCTACTACTTCATCTCCCTCAATGTGAAATGCCCATTTTTTAGAAAAAGGGGAAAACTTTATTAATTGGGTTTTGTGTGATTTAAGTTTTGAGATGGTTACTTAGCTGATTAGATGCTCCATTCTGCTAAAATCTTGCAATCTCAGTCAATTTTCTTAATTTGTGTTCATTTGGTTTCTGTTATTCTTTCATTTAGTTTTAATAGAAGAGCTTTGGTGTTTGATCTGTCTTCTTAACAATAATAACATAAGAGGTTTGTTGTTCTACTTGTGATTTCAGGGATATTCATTGCCTAGATTGCTTAAGTTTTTAGGGACAAGAGAGAAGCTTTCTTTCTTTTTCTGAAAAAATGGCTGTTTGGTCACCATCAGCTGGGATAGGATCTTGTTGTCTTCTTAACAATGGCATCACTGAAGCATGGATGTTTCCTTCTACCTGTTTTTCAACTTGTAATAACAAGAGTAAACGTGGATCTGAGACCCTGAGAGTTACAAGAAAACATATCTCTAGGGATTTGGTTACAAGTGCGTTGCAAAGTTATTATCGGTTGAGTAAGATTCGTGCTTCAAAAACTTCTACTGAGCTGAGGGAAGAGGTATCTACAAGAAGTGCTCAGGTCAATGACCTAAAGAAGGTAACATCCTATTTGTTCAGGACGAAAACTGGTGCTCTTGTTAAAGTTAAAGTTGAGAAGAAGAGAGAAAAGTACAGTATCATGGTTTATGTCTCATCGTTGGAACTAAGTGGTGATGACAAGAGTAGTCTGGTGATGGTTTGGGGTGTCTACAGGTCTGACTCTTCGTCTTTCTTGCCTCTGGATTATGAAAGCTCCTCTCAAGATTCACAAACACACACAACAGAAACTCCGTTTGTGAAAAGCTCCTTGTCTGAGTTAATGCTTGGGCTAGAATTTGATGGGAAAGAATCTCCTTTCTACCTATCGTTCCGGCTGAAGCTAGTGTCAGCAAAAGATCAGAATGGTCTTGAAATGCTGACTCACAGGGACACAAACTTCTGTGTCCCGGTTGGTTTTACTGCTGGTCATCCATTGCCATTAGGCCTTTCCTCTGGAGCAGATGATGAGTCGTGGAATTTCTCCTTCTTTTCAAGAAACTCGAAGAGCGTGGTTCTATGTTTGTATGATGATACCACAACCGATAAACCTGCGTTAGAGCTTGATCTTGATCCTTATGTTAACAGAACAGGTGATGTTTGGCATGCTTCAGTTGAGAAGACATGGGAGTTTGTTAGATATGGGTACCGTTGCAAGGAATCTGCTCATTCTGAAGAAGAAGAAGTAGATGTTGAAGCTGAGAATATTGTTTTGGATCCCTATGCCACAGTTATTGAGAAATCCATCTCTCAGAAGTTTCTTGGAAGCTTATTCAAAAACCCTTCTTTTGACTGGGGAAGAGACGTGTCTCCAAACATACCACTGGCGAAACTCATCGTTTACAGGTTGAATGTAAAGAGTTTTACACAACACAAGTCCTCCAAGTTGCCAACTAATATAGCAGGGACATTTTCTGGTGTAGCTGAGAAAGTGAACCATTTGAAAACCCTTGGAACCAACGCTATTCTCTTGGAGCCAATATTTTCGTTCTCCGAGCACAACGGTCCTTACTTTCCATTCCATTTCTTTTCACCTATGGACATGTATGGCCACGAATCTGCAGTTAACTCAATGAAAGAGATGGTAAAGAGACTGCACAGTGAGGGGATTGAGGTACTTTTGGAAGTAGTTTTTACACATACTGCTGAGTCTGGAGCTCTTCGTGGAATTGATGACAGTTCTTATTATTACAAGGGAAGAGCTAATGATTTAGATTCTAAAAGTTACTTGAACTGTAACTTTCCTGTTGTTCAGCAGTTTATATTGGAGAGCCTGCGTTATTGGGTGACTGAGTTTCATGTAGATGGGTTTTGTTTCATCAATGCTTCCTCTCTCTTGAGAGGTGTCCACGGTGAACATCTTTCTCGTCCTCCTTTGGTTGAAGCAATATCTTTTGATCCGCTGCTTGCAGGGAGAAAACTCATTGCTGATTGTTGGGATCCACATGACATGAAGATGCCAAAGGAAGTACGGTTCCCGCATTGGAAGAGATGGGCGGAACTCAATACAAGATATTGTCGGAATGTAAGGAACTTTGTGAGGGGAAGAGGCCTTCTTAGCGATCTTGCTACAAGAATTTGTGGAAGTGGTGACATATTCACTGATGGAAGAGGTCCTGCTTTCTCCTTCAACTACATTTCAAGAAACTCAGGACTCTCTCTTGTTGACTTAGTCAGTTTCAGTGGCCCTGAGCTAGCGTCAGAGCTAAGCTGGAACTGTGGGGAAGAAGGAGCAACAAACAAATCAGCTGTTCTTCAGACAAGGTTAAAACAAATCCGCAACTTCTTGTTTATACAGTACATTTCACTTGGCATCCCAGTGCTCAACATGGGAGATGAATGTGGAATCTCTACGAAGGGCTCGCCTTTGTTGACATCACGGAAGCCCTTTGACTGGAACATGTTAACTTCAGCTTTCGGTGTACAGATCACGCAGTTCATCTCTTTCTTGACTTCAGTTAGAGCAAGGAGAAGTGATGTGTTTCAGAGGAGAAACTTTCTGAAACCTGAGAACATTGTTTGGTATGCAAATGACCAAACTACTCCGAAGTGGGAAGACCCTGGTTCCAAATTCTTGGCGTTGGAGATCAAAGCTGAGACAGAGGAAGAAAAAACCGCGTCACTGGTTGAGCCAACCGAGCCAAAGAACAATGACCTGTTCATTGGGTTCAATGCTAGTGATCAACCTGAGAATGTTATCTTACCTTCACTTCCAGATGGAACCAAATGGAGGCGGTTGGTGGACACTGCTCTTCCTTTCCCAGGGTTTTTCTCTGTGGAAGGAGACACCGTTGTAGCAAAAGAAGAAATGAATCAACCAGTAATGTATGAGATGAAGCCGTACAGTTGCACCCTTTTTGAAACCATCAATGCTACTGCCTAGAACTCAAATTATTATCTTTGTATATGTTAAAGATTGTGTTATCATATTCACAGTAAGGATATTTAATCAAATGAATGACTTTCCACAATATCTGATATACATTAACAACACTTATGTCTCTCTCTCTCTCTCTCTTGTATCCAAAAGCTTAATATCTTTATGGAGTACAAGATTTCCGCAATCAGTGATCATCCTGACAAGAGGCGTCCATGAAACATGCCTTTTGTGGATTCAAAAGATCAAACATCTTCTTATTTCATTAAATATATGGAAAGAAGATATTCTCAGGATTCAAGAGTATAAAGACAGTATATTTCTTTCATTGTGTAGATAAGATAAGATATGGATGCTTAGGGTTTGTAACCTTCACATAACCGAGTCTATAAGTATACGGCAAAAAGTTATTATTCATGGTTCATTCTGTTCTCTTTTTCTTTGAAAGCATCAGAAACGTGATCTGAAAATGAACAACGGTGGCTCATCAAAAAGTCAGGTTAAACCAAAGAAGATGAAGAAATCGAAGAAACTTGAAGGTAAGTGTTCTTGCTCCCTGTCAGATAAGTTTTCTTACTACATCATTCACAAATCCACACGTTTCTGACGTTCTGATGAACAGAGGACTCTGATGAGGAGACCGTGGAACACAAGCAAGTTGTAGAGAAAGAGAATCCTAGGACAGATGTCAATGAAGTAAAAGGATCTCATGGAACTTCAGATAAGAAAGATAAGAAGGAGAAGAGCATTGGTTGCTGCAAAAAATGCAAAGCTAAATCAAACAAGATGAAGAGTAAAGGTGCGTGTTTTTGTTCCCATCAGAAGTTTAAATTCACAACTCTAAAGTTTCTGACTTTATGATGAAACAGAGGAGTCTGATGAAGAGGATGAGAAACAAAAACAGAAAACAGAGAAGGGGAATTCGAAAACAGATTCCAATGAGGAAAAAGGATCTAAAGTAACTTCAGATGTGAAAGATGAAAAGGAGACAAGCATCATCACATGGCGACACAAGAGTACAAAGAAAGATAAGAGTCATGGTAAAAACTTGTTCAACGAGAAAAATGGCATCAATCCTCACTATCAAACCGCTAGGTCTATGTACCATGGTGGCCCCAATCCTTCAAACCGGTGGAACATGTACGCACCACCGAGAGGTTTGTATCCTGCATTTGCTAAAGGGCCAATGTATGGACACTGTGGTGGTGGTGGTGGTCCATTTCAACCATACCAGTCCATGTTTCCAGCTGCAATGTATAGAGGTGCTCAAATGTCACCATATCCGCCTATGGCTGCAGCTATGTTTCCTCCCTATTTGCATAGCAGACCGTTCTCAGATGCTAATCCTATAACTCGTTACACTACCTACCGCGACAACTACTCTTACTTCTATATCTAAGCTCCTCTTAATTAATCCTAAAGTTTTTCCTCTGTTTTGCTTTTTTATCTAAGAGAGAAAAAAACTAAAGGACAGAATAAAAGCCTTTTCTTTGTAGACTAAATGTTTTTTTCATCAAATAGATAAAAGAGAAAACAGATTATCCTTTGATAAAGAGAATGGAACCAGATTCATTCAATATCAAGCTATTACATGAAAATGAAAAAGTACCAAGACTTGTTAATCAAAGATCAAGTTTGGAGATACAACGGTTTTGGCGAAATCATCCACCTCTAGCTTCTCTTCTAGCAGCATCGTGAAGCAAATCAACATCAACTCCATCAGGAGGTAACTGCACGTACCTCACCACTGATCCTCTGATGAAACAGTTTCTCACCGACAGCTACACAATTCAGCAGAGAAAAAAACCGTAAGCAATTAGGTGTGATGATAAGACAGAAGAAATTGAGTGCCAGAGATACAGATATTAAGCTGAAAACATAGAGTATCATCACTACACAAACAAATTACAAAGAATAGACTAGATAAACCTCAATGGCTACACAAATTACAATATACAAGCAGACATCTCGATAACAAAGTCACAATTGGTGCCACAATAGTTACTAACCTATCACTTTAGAATGTCTCTTAGCGTTGGTCATAGCAAAAACAAGAACACGAGACAGAAATAGCCAATAGAAAAAGACAAAGAACGATGGGTTAAACAAATCTGCAAGAGCCAAGCATTAAGCTTTCAAATTCATTAACAAGGAACAAAGCAAGTGTAGCAACAACATAGAGAGAGAGTGCAACTCTAACACCAGATATCAAAGTCAAATCCTTTTCTACTGGATAAACCACTAAAGAACAGTTCAAGCACACACAACAAAGAAAAACAAGGCCAAATTCATCAAATGCCCCCAAAAAAAACCTAAACTCCCAAACTAATGTAATCGGAGTAAAGAGGAAAAAAGACAAACCATGTGAGGGTACTTGTCCTGATCAACAACACGAGTGTTCTCGAGCTTGATATTGAGGTACTGATCAACAGAATGAAGAGTCCCTCTAATGGCTAAATCGTTCTTCAGCTCAACCGTCACTTCTTGTCCTACCAAATCCTTGAAGTACGAGAAGAACAACTGCACCAGACAAGATACAAATCAAAACCCTAGAATCATTAGCTAAAACGAAAACACACCCACGAACAATAACGAAGAAAGACGAGACCTTTGTTTGTTAGGTCAAATTAAGAAAAATCCAAAAAACTAAGATTCATATGATATACGAAAGAAAGTTGACAACTTTACCATTCTTTCTTTCTCTCTGCAGATTCCTTCCTCTGCTAGTAATTCAACAAAGAAGGTGAACTGAAAACTTTGCGAGAGTTCAGAGAAACTTTACAACTTCTCTCGAGTTGAGGAGTACATGTACACCCTAATGGGCCAATTTGAGTATATGAAACAAAAAGGTATTTTTATGTAATTATTAAAAACTATTGGGTCTGGTTTTGATAATTAAAGTCGTATAGGTCTCAAAGAGTAAAATAATTTAAAACTACTCAGGTGTCTTTTCCTTAGCAGCCAAAGACAAACACAAAGAATCACACCAAATCACCTAATATGTATCTGGCGCTTACATATGTATTCGTGGTTGCTGACGATAAGCTTCTTCCTTTTTTTTTCTCTAGGTTTATCAAACTTGCTCTCTATGGCTTCAATTAGATATCAAACTCTTGGTTTTAGTGTTCAAGGAAGCAACGATATCACCAAGGTGAGTTCTTCTCTCTCTGTTTCAGTTATGTGAATCGTTTGAATTTATCGTTGAATCCTTCAACTCTGTTTTTTTCCTTCTCCTCTGTTAATATTTTTGTATTTCTATGAATGATTCAGAAGAGCCGGGGTTATCTGGTGAATCATGGAGGAAGAAGACAAGAGATCAAAATACCTGAAAACTCTTTTGACCTGAAGATACAACACTTGGAGCCATGTAAACCTTTGAGAAAGGCTAACCACTTTGTGGAGTTTGACTCCACCGTGATGAAGCCTAGGCTCTTGAATGTTCATGGTATGTGTGTAGTGTCAATTTGCTACTGATTTTACACCAAAATTTAATGTTTTTTACGGTTGATATGAACTGATTCTGTGTTTTACAGAGACAGGACAAGAAACCATGAAGCCTCTTTTGGATGTCAGGATGCATAATCAAGAATTCTCCATTAATCCAGATGCTCAAATCCTCTTCTCAAGTAGCTTCCCAGAGTTGAATGATATGGTCTCTATGTTGAAGAAGTCAGCTAGATGGAGAAAGCTCTCACGGCTTGTACCACAGTCTCAGAGGTAGTTTAATTCTACATTTGCAACTTTGATCCATGACTACAAATCTCATCATCTGCTCTCTCTTGTTTGACAGATTGGACAATGAGATACTCATAGAGACTATGCAACCAGACGAGGTTAATCTTGATGCAGTTACACTAGCTCCTCAGAAAACAAGGGCCACCAAGTCTTCACGAAAGAAACATAATCCAAAGTTGAGAGATAGAGAGAACGATCTCTACAAAAGAAACCACCTTCATGCATGTGAGAGCCTCATCTCGTTAATGATAGGCAGTGAACAACATAGACAAACAACAATACTATCTCTTAAGAAGTCATGTGGAGACCTCTCAGAGCTTTTCACTCAGCTTTCAATCGGCTTTGCTGGAACTGGCATTGCTGTGTTCTTCTTTGTGGTCTGTAATGTTGCTTCTGGGAGAGCACCCTTTTGTGCAAACAAGGTCTTCGACGCTGGCCTTAGTTTAAGTTTGGTATTGCTCTCATGGGCGGTGAGTAGGCTCAGGGAAGCCATAGTCAGTATCAATAGGAAAGTGATCAAAGGCGAAGAAACCACAAATAGAATTGGGACAAGAATCAAGGATGTTTACTTCAGAGCTGCAACAGTTATCATTATGGTAGCACTTAGGTTTCGTTGAATGATTTGGAACTTCGAGTCAATCTTCAACTTTATTGAGGGAGCTTAAAGGTTCATTTGTGAATGTGAGGATGTTAATTAGGAGTTATTTTTTTCTTTACACTAAGAACTAAACACGATCTCCTTGTAATTTGATCTACAACTTGAATCTCAAAGTAGTACATAGGCTCATTAGGAAACAGAAAGGTAACTAGAGTCATACATATAATTCTCAATCTAACTGGAATACTATTCTGAGAACATATCATATGTTTGCATATAATCAAATTAAACAGAACGTTAAAGAGAAAATAACAGAAGAATAGAGGCAAATCGCTAGAAACTTACAAAACAAGTACTGTAGGAGGGATAAAGCATACCAATATGAAACTAGATTAAGCTTTTGATGGTGGTGATGATTCTTCGTCGTCATCTTCAATGTCCCAACTTAAGTCTTCATCTTCCTCTGCTGCACTCAAACGTTTACGCAGCTCAGCTCTGTTTGGACTACCACCAGAAGTTCTACTCACTTCCTTACCATCAATGCTACTCATATCCTCTATCTCATCCCATCCCAAATCCTCTTCCGATGGTTGTTGAGTTGTTGAAGAAGCAGCAGCATCTGGTTTACCCGAGCCTTGAGTTAATGAAGAACCAGCACCGTCTGGTTTATCTGAGTCTTCTTGCGATGGAGCACTCTCATCAGATTCTGGAACAGATTCTTGTTTTTCGCCTGAATCTTGAGCTGGAGACTCATCAGATGCAGGAGTAGCAGCATCAACTACTTGTTTTGCAGCATCAACAATTGTTTTTGATTCTGGAACTTTCTCACTACCAGTTTCCTTCTTCTCCTCAGAATCTGTGTCTGTCTTGGAACCAACATTGCTCACTTTAGTCACTGAATCTGCATTTGTCACTTCATCTTTCACGCTCTTTTCAGTCACTGAATCTTTCACTGTTTCTTTAACGTCTCCACTACCCGTATCATCATCTCCTTCATGTTTCAATCTTGAAGCTTCTTTAGTAACTTCAGTAACTTTCTCGCTGGTCTCCTCTTCATCATCAATATCCCAGCTCAACTCTTCCTCATCATCCAAAGAAATAGCTCGTTTCACAAGATTAGCTCTCAAGTCCTCAGCTTGCTTGAGCTTATACACCTTATAAAAATACCTAAACCAAAACGTCTCATGATCAATCACATTAGGAACAACCCTTTTATAAACTCCTCTCATATCTCCATTCCCCTCCAACAACATCTCCATCTCCTCAGCTTTCTCCCCCAGAGAAAACTCAGACTCCCACTTCTTGTACTCATCTGAATCCTCAGGCTCTTCACTATAAGTATTAACATCCCCTTGAACGGCACGAACCTGAGCATCGAAACGACTATACGGTTTCGAGCTAAAGCTATCACCACGATGAGTACTGCTAGTGTTATCAGACGAATCAGATTCGTTATCAGCGGCTAAGATCGCTTCCTTACCTTGAGCGATGATCTCAGCCGTGCCTTTTAGCACCGTGTTGCCAAGCTCGTCGATGGCGTGTCCCACGGTACCAAGCGATCCCTGCGCCACTTCGATCTCTTTCTTCAGACCTGTCCCGAACTCTTCTAGATCTCGTCTGTATGTTTCAATCACGGATTCGGATCTGTCGGCTATGGTTTTCATCAGACCACCGAAGCTCCATCCGCCTCCGTCATCATCGTTAGGATTAGATTGCTCGGGATCCTCGTGCTCCTCTGACTCGGACTCGGTTCCTGGAGGATCTGGATCGTCGGAGAAGACGGAGGTGAAGAAATTCATAGCGGATATCTCAGATCTTACCGAATGGTATTACTACAGAACATTGCTTCTAATACAAACTGAATTCAGTTTAGTTTGTGTCCTTTTGTATTTTAATTATCTTTTTAATTTGCATTTTATTTAGTAATCACTTATCAGAGAAACATAAAAAGGCCTAAATAGATGATTTATAAATGGGCTATAAGATTGATCGGCCCAATAAACAACCCAAAACCCTAGAATGTATCAAAGGGAACGAACGTCTGGGGTTTTTGCTCTTCTTCTTCTTAGCTCACAGACTTTGATTTTGAATCGCCATTGTTGCGGAATAAAGGAGGTAGCAAAGAGAGGGAGAAGCTCTAATGATGATGAGAAAGTTACAGCTACCGTTTACCCAGACGCAGAAGGTTAGGTATGAGAGAGCCATCGAGCGGCTACAATCACTGTCATCGACGGCTAACTCCGACGCTTCTGTTATCGTCACAGACACCATCCCCGTAAACCACGAAGATGCCTTCCTCAAGTAATATCTTCTCCCTCTGTCTCTCGAAATGCTAGCTTCTCCGTTCTGGATTTTGATTTGTTTTTAACGATTGGTTTTATGATTGAAGGGGACACGGAACTTCCGAGGTCGACGGCGAGTTGCTCGCGACGGTCTGTGGAGTTGTTGAGCGCGTGGATAAGCTCGTCTATGTACGCACCTTGCGAGCCAGGTGCTATGGTTTCGTCTTGTGAAATGAAATTAACTCGCTACTCTGAGGGTTAGTGGAACTGATGATGGTTTGATCATATGCATTTAGGTACAAGCCTGAGGTTGGTGATATTGTAGTAGGGCGTGTGATTGAGGTTTGTATTGTTGTTTTTGAAATTGGATTGAGAGATTAGCACGATGAGTTTCAACCACATTGCTCACTCGCTTACTTAATCTTAATTTTATTCAGGTTGCACAAAAGCGTTGGAGAGTAGAGCTCAACTTTACTCAGGATGGAGTATTAATGCTTTCTTCCATGAACATGCCCGATGGTAGTCAGGTACTACTATTGTGATTCTACCAAGATTTTGGACTTGTTAGTGTTATCTGGCTCCCTAGTGTATGTTGGTTTAGTGATTTAAGTTTGTATGTATTGGCAGAGGCGAAGAACATCTGTAGATGAACTCAATATGCGGAACATCTTTGTAGAACATGATGTCGTTTGTGTAAGTCTTATGATATAATGAAACGTTTCATCTTTACATATATTCGTTGGAACACAAATCCAGGTTCTTTATTTGATCTTTACAAACTTACTTAGGCGGAAGTACGCAGCATTCAGCATGATGGCAGCTTGCAGTTACACGCAAGAAGTCAGAAGTATGGAAAGGTTCGTTTTGATCTGGTCTCCCTCCCAAATTCTTGTTAGTCTAAACAATGGTTTAATCAATGAATCTCCTCTACAGCTCGAGAAGGGACAACTTCTCAAGGTTGATCCCTACTTGGTTAAGAGAAGCAAACATCACTTTCATTACATAGAAAGTCTTGGCATCGATTTGATTATCGGCTGCAACGGTTTTATATGGGTGGGGGAACACGTAGAGGTCAGAGATCCTGTGATGATAGATGAACAAAAGGATGATGAGATGATGATCTCTTCCTCCACCAAAGAGCAAAGCCACACTCCACTCGAGACTAGACAAAACATATGCAGAATCGGAAATGCAATACGCGTCTTATCTAACTTAGGCTTCACCGTGACTGTAGAAGTGATCACGGAGACTCTAAACCTCAGCAACTCAAAGAATATCGACATATACGACATGCTTGGATCAGAGTTTCACGTTGTGGTCGCAGAGAATGAAGCTGAAAGAAGACGTGAAAAGAGGAAAAGGTGAAATCCCCGTTTGAACTCCCATCAAAGAGCTTGAGACTATTTTTTGTTGTTGCCGATTCAAGAGAGACTTATAACGTGTGTTAGGTCATGTAGGCTTGTTTTTTACTCAATTTCTAGAAAGCTGAAGAATACTAAAATATATAAGATGGGATGATGATGGTGATGTTGGTTGTGAAATCGAGTTGTGTTATGTTTTTTTCTAGAGATAAGTTTCCTTTTTCGTTTCATCGATTTTGTCAGTATTGATTTGGCAGCCAAAGTTGGCTTCGTAATAATGAGTTACAGATGCAAAAACAAAACGATAAAAAGAGATTCGCTTTTTAGGACTGTTGGGCAAAGACGACAATACCCTCAAGATAAACAAGTAAATTCAACATTTTACCAAACCCTGAAAGAGAGTTTACGGCCAGTGCCTTCGTCTCTCGCTCTCTCCCCACACTCTCTTAATCAAATATTCTCGCTTTCCTCTCGTCGTTTCGCTTCCGATCTCCCTCTCACGGTTTATCTTCCGCCGCCGTTCTCCGTAAGCCGTTATCGTCTTCGTTGAAGGTCAGTATTCGCCGTTTCTTTTGTCGCTTCTCCGTTTTCGCATGCTCGTGAATGATGGGATTGTTCATTTGTATTTCTCGATTCGATGCCGGTTCAGATACCAAAATTGCATTACGATTAAGCACTCAACCATCATGTATAACCGCTTTAGAATTCGAGGAATCTCTCTATACGTTTACTAGTAAAAATTGCTTCTTTTTTTATGTGTTTCTGTGATTTTAGTAGTTGGGAGATTGTAATCAGAGATTCCTTTGCATTTTTAACAATATAGCATCTTTGTTATACGCTTTTCTGTGTGTTTAACCTAAACTATTTGCACGTGTAATGGATGATAAGGTGTGGAAGTATGGTTAAAAAGCAAGAAGAAATGAATGTTTGTGGTCTCATTGGTGACAAAGTAGGAGAGTTTACTGTGTCACCTCAGGATAAAGGAAGGAAAAACAAGAGAAAGTTAGCTGATCCTTCTCAAGATAAGGCTGCTTCTCTCACTGAGTTCCCTCGTTATGAGTTACAGGACCATTTGAGTGGCAATGACTCGAGTGAGGATCAGCTCAAAGTTGAAGAGTCTGATACTGTAGAATGGGATGACCCATTTGCATGTTATCTTGAAGAGTTGTTGTCATCGAATTTGCTTGCGCTTTTCCTCAATGCGATGAAGCAGGTTATTGATTGTGGCTACACTGATGATGATGTTCTGAAAGCTATTTCGGGCAGTAGGCTTTACTGTGGAGGCAGTGATCTTGTGTCAAACATTGTCAGTAACGCCTTGAATGTTCTCAAGAATGGAAGCGAAGGTGGTGATGGTTCAAGAGATTATGTTTTTGAGGATTTACAACAGCTTGTTGGGTATACGTTGGTGGAAATGATAAGTCTTGTTAAGGAAGTTAGGCCGTCCCTCTCAACAGTTGAAGCCATGTGGCGGCTTTTGATGTGCGACTTGAATGTATTGCAAGCGTTTGAAGTTGAATCATCTGAATCTCCAGGTTTCTGTTTGAGTGAATCATCTGAATCTCTTGCTACTGATTCTAATCCTCCAAACTCGGGTGATCAAGATAACAAAAAGCCTCAACTAACCGCTCCGCAAAGCGATCAGAGTGAGCCACTCAAATTCGGAAACTTCCCGAATGCAATTAACTACAAAAATACTCATTCTAGTGGAACGGTATCAGGAAAAGGAGTAGCTTCAGGTAGCACTGTTTCTGGTGCAGGCGTTAAAAGTACATCTTTTACTCTAGTCTCTGATGAAAAATTAGTGTCTTCTCGAAAAGGCCGCACTAAGAAAGAAATACCCATGCTTCGTCAGAAATCATGTGTGGAGAAGATTAGGACTTACAGCAAAGGCAGTGGAAGCTATAAGGCGGCAAAGTTTGCATCAGTCGGCAGTTTCCTTCTAGAGAAGAGAGCCAAATCATCTACTGAATTGATGGCTAGAAATTGCTCATCAAAGTTAACAGCAGAGCTTGGGGTGAAAGTTTCATTAGAGGAAACGAGCTGTTTTGTACGTAAGAAGAGTAGTAAGTCAGATTCACCTGTGGTAGTGGTCGATGGAAAGGGATTTATAACTGCCTTACCTGCAATTTCTGCAACTAAAGCATCATCTGCTTCCAAAAAGAAGTCTGGTTCTGAGCCTATAAAGCTGGTACCTTCAGCTTCAGAAAGGAAGTCTGGTTCTGAGCCTGTAAAGCTGGTACCTTCAGCTTCAGAAAAGAAGTCTGGTTCTGAGCCTGTAAAACTGGTACCTTCAGCTTCAGAAAAGAAGTCTGTTTCTTCTGTACCTTCATCTTCAGGAAAGAAGTCTGTTTCTTCTGTACCTATAGTTTCAGGAAAGAAGTCTTGTTCTGAGTCTGAAGAAAAGGCTCTTGTGTCTGAAAAACTAGCACCAGATTACTACGCTGGTATCCCGTATGATGCATCTCTGGGTATATATGTTCCCCGGGATAAGAAAGATGAATTGATTCTAAAGCTAGTTCCTCGAGTGAATGACCTGCAGGATGAACTGCAGGTATGGACGGACTGGGCTAATCAGAAAGTAAAAGACGCAACTGGTAGACTTCTCAAGGATCAGCCAGAGCTTAAGGCATTAAGGAAAGAGCGAGAACTGGCAAAACAACATAAAAAGGAGAAGCAGTTAATGGAAGAAAACACTATGAAGAGGCTGTCTGAGATGGAAATTGCGGTGAAAAATGCGACCAGTCAGTTTGAAAAAGCTAACAATACTGCACGCAGGCTCGAGGTAGAACAATCTTTACTGAAGAAAGAGATGGAAACTGCTAAGATAAGAGCCGCTGAATCTGCTGAGAGTTATAGAGAAGCAAAAGAGAGAGGGCAAAGATCGTTTAAGGATACTCAGTCGTGGGAAGGGCAGAAGACGCTGTTGCAGGAAGAGCTCAAGATTCAAAAAGACAAGGTGACAATCATGCAAAAAGAAGTTAACAAAGCAAAAAATCGCCAGAGTCAAATTGAGGTTAGATAATTTTGTAGACATAAGCCTTTGCATCAGGTCATGTTATCATTCGGGTTGAAGGAAAAATAAATTGTTTGTCTGAACTTTTTTTAGTCCATATGTTTACTGTAACTGCATCCTTCTGGTTCGAAGTAGCTGTAGTGATAGAATCGTACTCAGTTGGTGATTACAATTGATTTAGTTGCATAAGTTGATGAAGGATAACAAACGAAAGTTCCACTGCAGGCTGCTTTGAAACAAGAAAAGACGGCCAAAGGGAAACTCACTTCCCAGGCTTGTGCAATAAAGAAAGAGAGGAAGAAACTCGAAGCACTTGGAAAAGCAGAAGAAGAGCGGATCAAAGCGAAAGCAGAAGAAGACATGAAATACTACATAGAAAACATCAAAAGACTTGAGAGAGATATCAGAGAGCTGAAACTGAAATCAGACTACTCAAGAATATTGGCGCTGAAGAAAGGAGGCGGCAACGAGTCAAAGGCAAGAAAAAGAGAGAATCATGGTGTGACAAAGGTCAAGAGGGAGAGAGAATGTGTGATGTGTTTGTCAGAAGAGATGAGTGTGATCTTCTTGCCTTGTGCTCACCAAGTTCTATGCTTCAATTGCAATCAGCTTCATGAGAAAGAAGGAATGATGGATTGTCCGTCTTGTCGTGGGACAATTCAGAGGAGGATTCAAGCTCGTTTCGCTCGCACAGGGTAAAAGCCTTTTCTTCTTTCCAACTAAAAACTTAGGAACAGTTTGAATAAAACAGCTTTGGTTAGAAACCAGCAAGCTTGGTCTTTTGTTTTTTCTACTTTGAGAGGTGAATGTTTTTAAATACTAAGCCAACTTAACTAAGCATGGCCTACTTAACCTCATATGCTATTTTTTCAACAACTTTCTCTTCGTATTTTCTCAATTACCACCATTTCGCTCCTGGTCCATGTTCATTTTTTTAGTTCCCTGGAATATTCCAAAATACCAAAGTATTATTGGGGATATATGACAAAATAATAATTTAATCGACGTGATGGTACTATGATATGGTTATTTAATCTTATCCTTTCAATTTAATGGAAGAAAATTTTATCGAAACTTTCTCAAAAATTGCTACTATGTAATGATCTAAATAATCAGAAATGTCTACAGTATAAAACAGCAGAGTAAAATGACAAGAGTATGTCGTAATATAAATTTGCTTTATGTGGAGACCAATAAAGTAGAGTATAGTGTGGGATAGGTAACCCAGATTTGACCATTACGGTGAAGATTAGATTAAAACCTTTTTTAATTTGGTGGCTGTAGACTCTACAACTTAAGGTGAGATTAATTAAAATTTTCCTAATTTAAATCAGATCCGAATATAATTTTATTTTTTTCAATGATTTATGATTACCATTGAGAACTTCTTTTTTTTTTTTTTTTAAAGTCGGGCCGTATTTCATTGAATGAATAAAGTAATTAATTAATAAACCCATGAACCATGATGATTATCCAAATAAATATTTTTAAATTAAATGATAAAACGCACAGTCCGTAAGGAAAAAAAAATGGCGGAAAAAAAAACGACTTGGTGAAAATCGCTTTCTCGGAAGAAAATCAAAAGGCTTAAATAAGAGAAGTAGACGAGAAGACAATTTTTTCACAGAGAGAGGTGTTCGTCTGTTGATATTTTCTTCTAAGCTTTCGATTGAAGTCAAACACTACTTAAAAGCTTCTCCCATCGATAGATATAGAGAGATCGATCGGATTCAACCGTCGGATGTTATTTCTGTTCGTCGGTGCTTATCGGCGGAGACCCTCCGTGGTTGAGTCTGGAGTTTTGGTGGACGGTGATGACGGTGGCGGTGGATGATCGAGTGAGCGATGCGCAGTTTGTTTTCTTATTTTGATTTGGTTGTGAGTTTGTTGGTTTTAGGTAGTTGGTTTTAGAAGATGATGAAGAAAGGGAAAGGGAAGAACAGTGGATTGTTACCGTCTTCCTTTAAGATCATATCGTCTTGCCTTAAAACTGTATCGGCCAACGCCACCAACGTTGCGTCATCGGTTCGTTCCGCGGGAGCATCCGTCGCCGCTTCTATATCCGCTGCAGAGGATGATAAGGATCAGGTCCAATTGATTTACTATTTGATGTTTTGTTATTATCATTTGAAAAGCTTTGAGGGATTTTAGATTCTTTGGAGCCATTAGTGAAGTTGACTCTTCGCAACTGCTTCTGTTCTGATCTGATTGTGTCAATTGTGGTTGGCTTTATGCTTTATTGCGAGTTAGATGTCTAGTTCCTTCCCCTGTTGAAGCTCTGTGGGGCTTGCAATATTTTCAGTTAGTTGATTAGAAGAGTAGATACATGGATGTGTCTGATGTAATCTGCGTTGTTCTTTATCTGCATCTCTCATCTAGCTTGTGTTGCATGATTCTCATGCTATATAAGTTTCTTTAAGTAGTCAGCATCTTTGGTAATTTCATAGATTAAGTATTGATTCTAGTTTTAAGGTTCTCAGAATGAATAGCCTTGGTTCATCTTTCTTTTGGTGATTTTTAGCACTTTCTTCCCTTGTTTTCTTCTGTTGTAGAGTCAGAAACTCTGTTTCTTCGTCTTTCAGAGGTTCTACTTTGTACACAAACATCTGAACTTTTCTTTCATGAGCAGGTGACATGGGCTGGTTTTGGCAATCTTGAACTGGGTCAACATATCATCAGACATGTTCTCTTACTCGGTTATCAGAATGGCTTTCAAGTCTTTGATGTTGAGGATGCCTCTAACTTTAATGAACTTGTCTCTAAACGTGGTGGCCCAGTTTCATTCTTACAGATGCAGCCGTTACCTGCAAGGTCTGGTGATCATGAGGGTTTTGGGAACTCACATCCGCTTTTGCTGGTTGTTGCTGGGGATGACTCAACTGGCACGGGTTCGGGTCAAAGTTTTTCCCATAATGGTTCATTAGCGAGAGACGGTAGACCAGATTTTTCCGCTGATGCCACAAATTATCCAACCACTGTTCGCTTTTACTCCCTCAAGTCTCACAGTTATGTATATGTTCTGAGATTTCGATCATCTGTTTGCATGATTAGATGCAGCTCCCGAGTAGTAGCTGTTGGCCTTGCAACTCAAGTGAGTATCAATAAGCTTTAAGATGTTATGATTCTTGTGAAAAATTCTTCAGTACCAATAATATTTCGTCTTATTTAATTGGAATGGTAAGTGTTTGGTATTTGGTTTTGAGACAAAGCCAACCTTGCTTGCATTGAACATAGCACCTATACGCCAAATTTAATATACATGAGTGTAACAGATTTATCTTTTTTTCCTCACACCCTACACTGATGGTTTCTATTTGGTTTATGCAGATATATTGCTTTGACGCACTTACTCTGGAAAACAAGTTCAGTGTTCTCACCTATCCTGTTCCTCAGCCGGTGAGACAAGGGCCAACTAGGGTTAATGTTGGCTATGGTCCGATGGCTGTAGGTCCAAGGTGGCTTGCATATGCTTCCAACAGTGCCATAACCATGAAAACAGGGCGCCTAAGCCCACAGAGCTTTGTTTCTTCACCCAGTGTCAGTCCAAGTAGAGCGACAGGTGGAAGTAGTGTGATGGCCCGTTATGCGATGGAGTCTAGCAAGCACTTAGCCAATGGACTACTAAACTTGGGGGACATGGGATATAAAACATTGTCAAAATACTACCAAGAAATGCTCCCTGATGGATCTAATTCTCCAGCGTCGCCAAATTCAATCTGGAAAGTTGGTGGGGTTGCTGGGTTGGATGCAGAGAATGCTGGAATGGTTAGTTTTATTCTGAATTTGAACATCGTGAGAAATTCTTGGGTCACACTATTCCGTTCCACTAGAGTCATCTAGCAGTCATTACTCAGCCGTGAAAGAGATACTTCAAAGCTCAGATTATCCAAATGGTTTCTTACTAGGGGTCCTGAATCAAAGATCTTAGTCAATAGTCACTTGCTTCAAGCTTTGTTCCCTTGCTAGTGCTTAGTTTATTTGCAGATTGTGACACATTTTGAATGTTCATTTAACAGGTTGCTGTCAAAGATCTTGTTTCCGGAGCTGTCGTATCACAGTTCAAGGCTCATACGAGTCCTGTCTCAGCCCTTTGTTTTGATCCTAGTGGAACCCTATTGGTTACTGCTTCTGTGTGTGGGAACAATATCAATGTCTTTCAGATCATGCCATCTCGTTCGCATAGTGCACCTGGTGACTTGAGCTATGAGTGCGACACTTCTCATGTGCATCTCTTCAAGCTGCATAGAGGGATCACTTCGGCTGTAAGTATTCCTTTAAGTTGACATATTTCCTTTCTTTTAATATGCGGTTTTGTTGATTGGAAAATGTCTACCCCTTTTAACAGATTGTCCAGGACATTTGCTTTAGTCGTCACAGTCAGTGGGTGGCTATTATTTCATCCAAGAGTACTTGCCATATTTTCGTTTTAAACCCCTCTGGCAGTGATGCTGGGTTGCTACCTTTAAATTGTGAGGGTGAAGAACCTTCCCGACTTTCAGTTTCAACTTTTCCATGGTGGAATACTCAAACTTTGGCAATTAATCATCAGTCTTCATCGTCATCGCCACCACCAGCGGTAGCCCTTTCTGTAGTAAGCAGAATAAAATATAGCAGTTTTGGGTGGCTTAACACAGTAAGCAATGCTGCCACCGCTGCAACTGGAAAAGTGTTTGTACCATCGGGTGCCGTGGCTGCTGTTTTTCACAAGTCTGTTAATCATGACCTTCAACAGAACTCACGGACTAACTCTTTGGAGCATATCTTAGTATATACTCCATCAGGCCATGTGGTGCAGCATGAACTTCTGCCTTCTGTTTGCACAGGATCACCTGAAAGTGGTTCGAGAGTGCAAAGAGCAGCACATGCTCAGGTTCAGGAGGATGACTTGAGGGTCAAAGTTGAACCTATCCAGTGGTGGGATGTATGTAGAAGGTCTGACTGGCTGGAAACAGAGGAACGACTTCCCAAAAGTATCACTGAAAAGCAATACCAGTTGGATACAGGGTCGAGTAACTTACCAATCCATGGGGATGCATGTCTTTCCCTTGACATCAATGGCAACATTGGTGAAGATAGGTATTTGAAAACTAGTTCTGAGAAGGCCCCTGAAAGATCGCATTGCTATCTTTCTAACTTTGAGGTAAAGGTTACCTCAGGGGTACTACCAGTGTGGCAAAATTCGAAGGTATTTTTGGTCAAATTTTCTCACTTTATTATAGATCTACTTGTCTCTTGATCTTTTTGCTTTCTTGATGTGGTGTTAGATTTCTTTTCACGTGATGGACTCTTCAAAAGATAATAGTTCCACTGGTGGAGAGTCTGAGATAGAAAACGTCCCAGCCCATGAACTTGAAATAAAACAGAAAAAACTCCTGCCAGTTTTTGACCATTTCCACAGCACCAAAGCAACGTCGGAGGAGAGGTAATCCTTAAAGCTGGACAATTATTTGCTGTCTTCTTGTATTATGCTTTTCTTAGAAGAAACTTTCTAGTTGGACAATCAGTTACTTCACTCACCCATCCTATGTATTCTCTTTTCCAAGTTTCTTTTATGTTGCCTGGTCCATATCTTATGCTTTGAATTATGGAACGTCTGGCATAGGTTTTCCATGAAATGTTATCAAACATCTGCATTGGGATCTTATCAAGCTAATGGAAAGATATGCCAAGATATAATCAACTGTCACTCGAAGCCAGGATCAGTAGAGTCTGCTGAAAGTTCGGAGGGTAAGTCAATATTTCTTTCCCTAGTTATCATTTATAAGTTTGGTCATCACCTTATAAGTCGATAGCGTCGATATCCATTCAATTTATGCGACAGTAACCATTTGGTTAATTGTAATAGGTTCATCTAAACGGTTGGATAGTTTCCATGATTCTGATCAGATGAACAACGCATTCAAGTCTTCTTTAACCCTTTACCCAACAATAAATGGGTTCTACAAGGAAACAGAGAAGAACAACACAAATGGGTTTGTTGAGCAACCCGTAACAGCCGAACTCTATACGCTAGAAGAAACCCGGATGGAGAAGCACATCACAAATGGCTTCACCACAGGACCTGTTCAGACCGATATCACTGTCGATGAACAGATGATCTCTACAGGAAAATCTCCTATGAACTTTGGTTTTGCTTTGCTTGAGGAACACTGTAAAGCAGTAGAAGATCCAAAAGAAGAACACGTGAAGAAGTCCGATGAAGTTACAAATGGTCACCACCTAAACGGCGACAACAACACAGAGAAACTACAAGGAGACGAGATGGTATGTGGTATGGTTTCCTTCGTAGGCGATTAAATCTCATGGAACCACACTCAACGCCTCGGGTCTATCTATGTATAAATCCCTACGGTGAATCCTCTTTTACAACCTTTATGCTATTTAGTATCTAAGAAAACAGTTGAGGAGAAACTAACCTCTTTGCTATCGTCTTCCTAATTTTGTTTTGTTTGAACAGGTAAATAGTTGTCAAAAGTCCCGACGGCGTTCTGGAGTTTGTAAATGTGTAAAGATGATCAACACTTATGGCCTTGAACTAATTTTTGTACAGTTGGATCCATGTAAGATCATCAACACTTGGCCTTAAACTTCCCCCATCGTCCTTTATTTGTTTGTGGGTTTCTCGCACTGTTTTAAGTGATTCGTGGTGATTTCTTCTGTGACTTGTTTCTCTGAGTATTTTACAGTTGTCGGAATAAAAATCAACTGCTATTAGTGCAAGAACTGAATACTAAAGTCATGTGATAATATATCTTAATGATGTTTAATGTTTTATTATGGCTTCTTTCATATGATAATATATCTTAATGATGTTTAATGTTTTATTATGGCTTCTTTCATATGATAATATATCTTAACGATGTTTTGTGATGACTTCTTTTTACTATTGTCGCATCATTGGCTTATCAATCATTTTAAAGATAGAAGCCGAGTGAACTTATGAGCAGCAGAAGGAGGCAAACAAAGGCAAACCACCATGCTTTGATCACCACCAGACTCGACCCCTCCTTGAGGTAACAATACACAAACCTGTGGCGTAGGTCTCAAGTCTATTGGTCCTGCGTAAACCGGTTTACCCCATCCAAAATCCGCAGTCTCATACATTTCGAACCGGGTCCACTGCGTTATCATTAGCTTCCCTCCAAACTCTAACCGCTTTGGCCGTTTCACCTCCACGTAGTCCACCATAGAACGCAAGTAATCCTCTGTAACCCTAACCCTCGCCTCTTGAACCAGCCTCGTTGTCTTTGAAATAGAATCGTTCATTACATTGTCGACACTGCTCGTAGCGCAAGCCAAACACACCACGTTGCCGTAGAACCCTTTTCTCAGTTTGAGTGCTTCAAGTCTTGTTCTTACGTTGACTGAAAATGTGAGTCGGAGATTGTAGTCCAGTGGTGTCACATCAAGTGCTTTGACCCATGATTTCCATATATGTGCAGCCATTGCATCAAACGAGCTGCAAGTTAAGCTCGAATCTTGTCCTTGAGCAATGCTTTTAACCCGACACTGAAACTCCTTGTTTATCCTGTAACATTTCTGCAGTGGCTTCGTCTCCCACAGAGAGTTAGTCAAATTTGATCTCTCTTCAACCGCAAGGTACTCATCATGTGTGTACTTCACCATTGGAGGGTTCCTCGGTTTGAAAACTTCTCTATCCCAAACCGGCTCGGGATCTGCAATCAATCTCCCGTTTTTGGCAGTAGCAGCCCACGAGCCAAGAAACTGCATAGCTCCAAAACCGTCACAGATGCAATGGCAGAGTCTGATTCCAAGGCTAAACCCACCACATGTGAAAAACGTTACTTGAGCTATAAGTAACGGCATTTCCAGTATTTTATAAGCTTCTTCATCAGGGTATTGAAAGATTAATGGTAGCCAAGCTGGATTTGGCACGGTCAGATCTCCAAGATCATCTAAAGCCATTGAAGAACTCGCTGACACCATTAACGCACCTTGCTCTGCGCCAAAGAAAACTTCGAGTTTCCCATTTTGAACTTCCCTTAACCTACCGGAGAGTGGATAATACGGAACAAGAACCTCACCAAGCGCATCTTGAAGCCGTTTGAGTACCACTGCTTCTCTGTTTTTGGTTTCATCATTGCTTGATCGATAGAAATAAACGGAGGGAGTGAGGACACGTGCTCCGACCGTATCATCAAGGTTTGATAGATAGAGACTATGGTGAGGAGATTTATCTGCAGGTGTTGGACTTGATGGATGTACAAGAAACTTCTTGGTGGTAGTGACTGGGATATGGAGATGAGAGAACTCAAGTTCTTGGATACAAGAATCCATTTTTTATATAAATTAAACGTGATGGTTTTGATTTTTTACCCCATGAGGAGGAAGAAGGGGAGCATTTGTAGAGAGATTTCAATTTGTTTAAACCGGTTTTTGGTTTAGGTAAGAGATAGGTCGCAGGTGTTGTTCTTGCATGTAAACTTGTTATTCATTTGTTGTATCATCCAACAAGCATGAGATGAAGACACAAGGTTTTTTTTTTTTTTTTTTGCTTAAATGAAGGGTCCATTTTCTCGAAACCAGATTTTCTCTAGTCACTGTATTTTATTATTCGAAGATTTCAAATATATTACAAGTAGTGTCACGGTAAACATTTTAAGAGGAGTACCAAATGTAACAAAGAGTTGGAAAGATGATACCAATGATGGATGTTTCAGATCCTGAGAGCGAGTAACCTAGAAACATTGATCGCTTTTGAACTGAAGATGTCAGAGAACTCGGTGATGGAACAGTCTCTATACTTTGGAGGGTTATCTTCTGAGAGAAGCTCTTTGATGGGTCCATATACACGAGGATTCGACTTCTTGAACGTGGTGAAGAAACATGGCACTGAAACACACGCTACAGAGGATCCATGCGCTATCACCCTATGCTCCGCACTTATGAACTTATCATTAGTTATGAACTGCACACAACAACAACAACAAGAGCTCATGTATTTATGTTTAAACCCTGAACTGAACAAAGCTACAAGCTACAACACTTTGTTATTAACCTGGAGAAGATCTCCAATGTTAACGACAAGATCTCCAGGGACAGGAGGAACATCGATCCAGGCTTCCTCATGGAGAACTTGAAGTCCTCCGATATTGTCCTGAAGAAGAACGGTGAGAAAAGAAAAGTCGGAGGGTGTGCTTAAGCCTAAAGTAAGGTCAGGCTGAGGGCAAGGTGGGTAGTATTGGCCGGTAGTCATTTGAGACTTAGCACAATCCATATCCTTGAGGTGATTAGGGTTCAATCCCAAAGCCTCTGATAGAAGCTCAAAGATTAATTCACCTAAACTCATCACTTCCTTTGCGTACTCCAGTATAACTTCCCTGCCACATTAAATGTTTCCATGCTTAGCATTATCTCTAGCTAATTTTCATTCCTAGCTATTTTCATAATCAAGTCTTTCAACTTTTTTTAGGCATATATATAGCATAGTAAATAAGTATCTAAATTCCATATCAGAAAATTAGACAGTATATTAGTAGGGTCTAACTCCATTTATTATAAAACATTTTTTAAACAAAAATTAAAAGATTGGGCATTTGGTAACGGATATTTGGTTCTAGTCAATCTTCTAAAACTCGCTAGTTGGTGATTAAGTATTTTATAGAGGATTATTGTTTAGTCGAATGCTTAGACCAATTATTTTAACATGTAGGCTGATTTTTAAAAAAATAATCAAGTTAAAAGAAATCATTTCGTTTATATCTAATTTGTCAACTATGCGAGCGCCTAGGTGCCGTCTATACTGACTTTTAGAATACTGGTTCTCGTAGAGTGACTTAAATAAAAAGAGATGGTGAACTAGTGAAACCTTACCCGAAGACAGCAGGCAAGTCCTGAGACCTGGGAGGATCCGGGGCCGTATAACAAATAAGGGTGTCTCTCCAGGTGGCGGAGGCAGAGGTGAAGAGATCCACGTTAGTGTAATAAAGAAAGTTTTGAGTGTGATCACGACCGTAGTACTGTTTCCTAACATGCGAGTCTTGCTCATGAAACCCACGTATCCCTCCAAGCATCCTCTCCTGCAGCTCCAGCGAGATCCCGTGATTAGTCACTCTGAAAAAACCCCTCTTCTCTGACGCTTCTCTGACCTGCTCCACTATGTTACGCCGCGTCAGCAAATCTTGATTCTTGCACTGCACGCTTCCTCCCTTCAGATCGATGGTGGGGATATTCACCTTCTGAGTTGTTTCTTTCAAGCTTGCTAAAACAGTAGGAGGTGCACGGAACATGGGAGGGAGCTCAGTGATTCCTGAATCAGCAAGGCCCTTCACGCCCATTTTCATCTCGTCGAAAGCTTTTCTTTCGTGAGAACGATCCATCGCACTTCACTAATGTTGTTGTGTTTATGAGGAGATCTAGCTACACTAACGTCTTGATTATTATTGTAATACAAAAGAGGTTATTTCCAAAAATGGATTAACAATAAAGAACAAAACAAGTAATAAACGGCGGGTTTTCCTAATCTTTATAATTTGTTAATTAATAAAGTAGCAAACAGACAAAATAAATTATATAAAGTAAGAGGATGACGATTATCCATAAGCTAGGTTGGCCATCTTTTATTTATTCAAATAGTGTTATTTATTAGAAAACAGGCTAGACGCTTATCAGATTATAATATATACACCTAGTCTTTCATATTATAACAGGCTATGGGCATCTCAAATTCTAAATGTATACTTGTGTTTCGTAGTATAGTGTCAAAGAAGTCTTAGACGAAATAATAAATTAACAATAAAAATTAAAACGAATAATAAACGAGTTTTCCAACTTTGTATAATTTATTAAGCAATAAAGTATATAACTCAATAATAAAATTAGAACGAATAATAAACGAGTTTTCCTACTCTGTATAATTTATTACGCAATAAACTACTCCCTCCGTTTCGTTTTACTTGTCATTTTAGGTTTTTATACGCAGATTAAAAAATCATTTAATTTTATATATTTTCTAGATAAAAACACAATTACCTATACATCTAACTACATTTCAACCAATAGAAAAATAGAATAACAGATAAAACTAATAAATTTTGCATAGAAATTATAAAACGACACTTATTTTGAAACAAAAAAATTTCTCTACAACAACAACTAAATCGAAACGGAGGTAGTAGCAAACACCAAAAATAAATTAATAAAGAGGAATACTAATTTTATTTACTTAAATTATGCAATTGAAATCACGATTTACGCGAGAGCATTTCCCTTAATTATAATTGTATCTTTGTATCTGTTCACCTAATCCAAGTTCCAACTATCTAGTCAGACGCCAAGAAGCCTTGTAATTATTCAAATGACTAAAAACAATTCTAGTAAAAAAACTTATTATCTGAAGATATAACTATGACAGTAAATAAAAAAATTGACAAGTAGAGTAAATTTTAAAAAGTGAAAAGAGATAAGAATTTCTCTTCCAAACTCAAGAGTAAAACTTAAAAGTGATTTTCCATTCTATTTGATTAGTAACTTTTTAGCTGAATATGGAGTAAAATACCTATTTTGGTGGATTTTTTTTATGGTCAATGGTTGTTGGTTTGTACGATAAATTTGCTCAATGAGTGCAAAACAAAATGGATTTTATCACCAAAAAGTTATTTCAGTTCTCAATAGTTTATGTCTTCTAATCAGAATAAGATTCCTCAAGTAACATGTTCTAAAAACAAATTATTGATATCAAACAAAGTAGCATAACTAAATTACAGATTATTTTCGTTATGCTTATTTTTAAATTCAGAAGAAGAGCAATCACATGAATAACTATTTTTCTTAAACTATATACTGTATGATGATGCTACCCAGCTGACCTGACATAAATATATTTATAAAACTCCTACTTGTGCCACCGTCCTCCAGAAGCAAGCATGTCTGCACTAATCGAGTTGAGTTATTAAATTAGGAATTATTTAGTAAATAAATGAACAAAGTTAAAGTTAATCTATCTTATTTAGTAATTAAATGAATAAAATTAAAGTTAATCTATCTGTCCATTGGCCATTTAGTCTATGTCCCACTCGACTTTAATTCTATAAAAAGTGATTTACACTAATAAATATAATTGAAAAATAAAGTGTAACTTTATAACTTCAAGTGGTTCAGTACTTGAGAACAAAAATAAAGAATTACTTTCAACAGTATTTTCACTAGATAATTAGAGTGTTTCAAATGTAAAAACAATTTTAATTAAAATTAAAACTGTAAAAATTCTTTCAACTAATCATTTAATATTTTATTTAACTTATTTTTGATACAACTATAACTATACAAATTTATTTGATTATTTTTTATTAGTATATTATTTAAATCATCTAAAACTTAATATAAAATGATATTGATACTATATAGATTCATGCAATAATATATAAATATAATCATTTAATAATTTATATTTTTTAATATTACTATAATAGTTTGGATATAAAAAATTATATTTTATAATGTTTTATAGCATACTTAATTTTAGTTATGAAAATAAATAATAATATAATTTTTATAAATTACTTAAAATTTACATAGTATTTTAAACTATTTTATTCACTTTCACTATTAAACCGATATTTTGACTGCTAAATATATTTAATTCACATTTGTAATACTAGATCCATTTGATTTACTCTTATTCCATTCAATCTATTAGATCCTATAGACTGCAACGGTTGGTCCACTTTTGCAAAATCTTTTTAAAGTAAGAAAAAAAACAGTCAACGGCAGGTGAAGTAAGCTTTGACGATCTGATCAGATTCGTCCGTCTCAGTTCATCTCTTTCACTGCAAATCCAAAAGGTACTTCCTCCATGTTTAGCTTCTTTTTAACTCGTAGATTTGTAAGCTTAGTGTTTGGATGTTGTCAGCCAAGAATCTCTGATTCTCAGATCCATTGAAGTTTTCTTTTCTCTGTCTTCTACACCTCCTGTGTGTGTGTGTGTGTGTGTTTATGGTATAAGTGTCTATTTGAGTAGCTCCACGTCTCTGGTTGAGCCATGAACCACGTTGTTGCTCAGTTGCAGAGACAGTTTCAAGACTACCTCCTTTCTCTTTATCAACAGGTTCGTCTCCTAACCATACGTTCTATGGATTTACATTGAGTGAACATGTTGATTCTTGAAGTATATTTCATTTAGGGTGGTTGTCTATGCATTTGGAAGTTGAAGGTTTTTTCTAAGACGAATAGTATCTTTTTGATCTGGCAGGGATTTTTAGATAATCAGTTCTCAGAGTTGAGAAAGCTGCAAGATGAAGGCACTCCTGATTTTGTAGCTGAGGTTGTCTCTCTATTCTTTGATGACTGCTCCAAGCTTATTATTAGCATGTCTAGATCTCTGTAAGTGTTTTTCATCATCTCTGTTTTTGCTCAAAAACTTTGTTTTCATTTTCATGAGTTTATTTTAATCACATTAGGGAGCGGCCAGAAAATGTGGATTTCAAACAGGTTGATTCAGGGGTGCATCAACTCAAGGGTAGTAGCTCAAGGTATATCATGTCTTTACCCATGAATTAGTCTTAGAAAACCAAAATGGCTCAGTCTCTAGCTTTGTACACAGTGTTGGCGCAAGGAGGGTAAAAAACGTGTGTATATCTTTCAAGGAATGTTGTGATGTTCAGAACCGTGAAGGGTGAGTTCTTTTTAAAACAATGTTGTACGTTTCTCCAGTGTGTAGTTTAGTTTGTTGATTGCAGCATGTTCTGTTTTTAGTTTCCTGAAACTAACGCAGAAAATTGTGATAAACGTTAGGTGTATACGGTGTCTGCAGCAGGTGGATTATGAATATAAGATGCTAAAGACCAAACTTCAAGATCTCTTTAATGTGAGTTTCTAAACTTTGCATAAACCTACTTGAGTTCTTGCTCTCCAACCCTTTTCTTAATGCAATCTTTTTTTATGTAATGTCGTTGCAGCTAGAACAACAGATCCTCCAAGCTGGAGGTACGATTCCTCAGGTTGATATAAATTAAGACTGGTCGATGGTCTTCTTGATTTTTCCGAATGTTCAAAGGCTTAAAATACATGATGAAACCAACACTCCTCGGTAATTTTTTATTGTTGTTGCTGTTGTAATGTTCATCAAGCATTTCCCCAGTTACACTATTCTTCACCCAGACAACCACTCTTGTCTAGACGCTTGATTAAGTTGTAACAGTAAAAGTGAAGTATAAGTTTATAATTAGACATGTCCATATATGTGTATTAATCAACAATGATTTTGTCTAAGTAATGAATAATGCACCGTCTGTTTTATGCACATTATGAGTTACTATTGTTATAGGGCCTTATAGGACATGATTGTGAGTTGTGACAATTGATTGATAATAGGTTGGTCATGTTTTGTTAGGTATGTATTAAATATTATATTATCCTAACCTCGAACTAGGAATTAATGACATTAAAGCTAAGTGCAAAACAATCATAGAATGTTTATAATTGGAATCAAAATGTGAAGCCATGTTTTTTAATGGTGCTCACTTGATTGAGATTTGCCGTAGAAAATATATGTATGTGAAGTGAAAGAGACTTGTGTACATAAATTGAAGGCATGGAGGCGTGTAACATTATATATGTCTAAATTTAATTTATCTTGCCATCAATGTTATCTGATCAGCTCTGTCATCTTTCTTCATCGTTTTTAAGTTTCTTTATTAGTACCTAACGAAAACCAAACCGGTTCAAAAGTCAAATCAAATCTTATTTTTGTCACACTTACTATTATATATTGCCGGGTTTGGTGAGTGGATTCGACCTGCACAAACCAACCAAACACAGAGTCCCAAAGCGAGTGTGTTAATCGTCTCGTGGTGGGCTAGGCGTAAACTTTTTGTTTTTGTTCATTGTGATTGGAACTTATTGCTTTGTCTTTCGTGCAAACAGCCATATATTTTCTCATGATTCTAAGTTTGATCCACTACCCTAGCCTCTTAGGATGAGTTTAACATAACAAAACGTTAATTAGATGCATGGTTGGAATATATGATTGACTAGCTATAATTGAGAAATCATTATTTCAAACGTATTATACCGATTTAATTACTTCCAGAATGTGTAGTTTACACTCATGAAATACATTATATGCACCATCAAATCTGAGATAAATTTGCAAATACCTAAAAAGAAAAAGGAAGGGAAAGAGTGCACATGTATCGAGCTACGTTGATGCTTGCGTATGTAGTGAAACAAATGTTGAATTTTGTGGGCAAGTGTTATAAATGTTGACCATCTCATGCATGTGTGTGTGTTCTTAAGACTTGTGGTCCAAGCTCCTTTTTGTTTTGCCTCGATTCATACATTTTCTCATTTTTACATGCATACTGGTTTTTACTTTTTTTACCCAATTTACTTAAGAGTATAAAAGTTAAACAAAATCTCTGATGCGTTGTCCAACTTTTACCAACTATTTTTCTTAGTCCCCACGGAATGGAAGGACCATTTGCCAGCGACCTTTATCAAACTAATTATACAGTTGGTACAACCTTTCTTACTATCCATTTTTCACCATTTCAAAAATTTCATAGCTTTTATATCTTTCTTATATTCATTGTGAGATATATAAACAAGCTTATTTTTTTTACTTCAGATAATCTGGAGACTAGTTCCACTATAAGAAAAATATATGATTTTTTTTGGCATGAAAAATATGTGATCTTCTAATCATATTTTCCTGTATTAAATTTGGATATGGTAAACAAACAAATAAAATCAAAATAGTTGATATTTACTTTACTCTATAATAAATTAGTCAACTAGGTACGGTAAAAGTCAGTAACTATATATGATGAATACACTTTTCGTCGCAAGATTTGTTGGAAGTGGATAGTACAGTGCTAGCTAAGTTTAGTTAGAACTTAGAGCAGAACACAGACTATAAAATCTAATTTTGCTTTATTGACTAAGCTTTCCACCTGTTACATTGACCATTAACCAACCATATTTTTTATAATAACAAGGTAACTACTGTTTTTGTTATATCCTATTATAAATCACATTGTAAAAAAGCACGTCCTTGGATGTATATAAATCGAAAAAAAATAGTAGTATACAATAAGATAAAGTAATGATCGAACCACACAGCTGACGTGACACGGAGTTCTCACTTGTCCAAGCTGTGACTCAAGTCGAGACTGTAAAACGCACACACAGGTCACGTGACGAGACAGAGCTTTGGACACCGAACCTACTAAATCTGTGTATCCGAACCAAAGACTCGGACAGCCGTTTTACATATTACCTGTTCCCCAGATGAAAACGCTTTTTTCATGTATTCACTGACACAACCCAAATGTTTAACCTTTTTTCTTAATTTAGCATTCTTTTTTTGTTTTTCTTGTCAGATTTTATTAGTTTCATCGTCTTCCTTCACAAGCCAAAAAAGCAGAGAAAACGAGTAAAGAGCTAGAACCCGGAGAATATTCACTCTCACCTCTTGTGTTGGCTTCCTTCTCAAGCCATTTTGATTAACTCTTTCTCTTCTTTTGATAATCTCACCATTAAAGCTCTCACGGAAGCTCCCACGAGAACACCTCCACAACTTCACTTGCCTCTCACGAGAAAGCAGAAAAATAAAACCCACTTTACAGATTGTCTCTATACTCCCTCTTTTGTATATATTATTACAGTCTCTGTTTCTTGAAGCTCACTTACAAGAAGAAGACAAAGATGAGATTCACTTTGATTTGGTGTTTGATGTTTCTGCTTCAGCTCAGTTTCTTCACGGAGGCGATGCTCGACCCTGTTGATTTCTTGTCTCTTCAAGCGATTCGTAAATCTCTCGATGATCTGCCTGGTTCCAATTTCTTCCAGTCATGGGACTTCACCTCTGATCCATGCGGCTTCGCTGGCGTCTACTGTGACGGTGATAAAGTTGTTTCTCTCAACTTAGGTGATCCAAGAGCCGGGTCACCCGGTTTATCCGGTAGGATCGACCCGGCGATAGGGAAACTCTCTGCTCTCACGGAGCTCTCCATTGTCCCGGGACATATCATGGGTGCATTACCGGCTACACTCTCTCAGCTTAAAGACCTCCGTTTTTTAGCAATCAGCCGGAATTACATCTCCGGCGAGATTCCGGCGAGTCTCGGCGAGGTTCGCGGTCTCAGAACGCTCGATTTGAGCTACAATCAGCTAACCGGAACTATCTCTCCGTCGATTGGATCCTTACCGGAGCTAACCAATTTGATTCTCTGCCACAATCACTTAACCGGATCAATCCCTCCGTTTCTCTCAGAGTCACTAACTCGAATCGATCTCAAACGCAATAGTCTCACCGGTTCAATCTCTCCAGCGTCTCTCCCTCCCTCGCTGAGATACGTATCACTCGCTTGGAACCAATTAACCGGACCGGTTGATAGAGTTTTAATCCGGTTAAACCAGCTTAACTACCTCGATCTCAGTTTAAACCGGTTAACCGGTACAATCCCCGGTCGAATCTTTGCCTTCCCGATCACAAACCTCCAACTACAACGCAACTTCTTCTACGGTTCGATTCAACCGGCGAACCAAGTAACGATCCCAACCGTCGATCTCAGCTACAACCGATTCTCCGGAGGAATATCTCCGCTTCTCTCAAGCGTCGAGAATCTCTACCTCAACAGCAACCGATTCACCGGAGAAGTTCCGGCGAGCTTCGTGGATAGGCTGTTATCGGCGAGCATTCAGACTCTGTATCTGCAGCATAACTTCTTGACGGGGATACAGATTAGCCCAGCGGCGGAGATCCCGGTGAGCAGCTCGCTGTGTCTGCAGTATAACTGCATGGTTCCTCCGTTACAGACGCCGTGTCCGCTTAAGTCCGGCCCACAGAAGACTAGGCCCACTACACAATGCACCGAATGGCGCGGATAATTTCGTTATTAAGCTTTTCTGATGAATTTTTCGATGATAATGTTATATTATATGGTTTTTTCTTCATTTTTTTGGTTATAGTTTTTTGCTTTTTGGGGGCACAGTGTCTCAATGTGTTGAAAAGAAAAAGGGAAAAAAAGAAGAGAAACAGATTCGTTTATTGGTTTAGGTGATTTCAGTGCTTAAAAGTATATTCGGAATAAAGATTATATTTATGTGAGAATGAAGTATATTGTCTCAACTCCCAACAATCTTATATCTTTTGCGTAGTTACAATTGAAAAGTGACGTATCAGTTTAATTGAAGAGTGTTCATTAATAATAATGTAGACACGAAAAAAATATCTGAAAATCAAAGGCTAACTACTAAGTTCGTTGATTAAAAAAAATATTTTTTTCGTTACGAAAACATCCATGTTTTAGAAAAAAAAATCGTTTCAAAAATTATATTTTTTACATTTTTAATATATTAGTTAATTATAAAATATAAATTTTAAAATGTTTATTCAAATATTATTAATTAAAAATTATGAAAAATAGTTAACTATAAAAAATATGATATTAGTAATTAAAATAATTGTGAAAATTCTAAAATATACATAATTTGGAATAGATGGAGTATATGAAACTGAAACAAAAACAAATGATCACGATTAATGATTGAATGTTTAAAGATTAATAATCATAAGATTCATACATGAACTTTTCAATGAAACATAAATTACAAATTATAGTAATTGCGATTTAAGAAGTGAGTGGAAGAGAAACTTTTGTAGCAAGCTACACAGCCTTTTGAGTGGTTGAGAGTTTCTGACCCACATGAGACTTGGCTTTTTCAAACTGGCAAAAGTTAATAACGACCACCAGCAACTTTTGTACTCCCAGTTTAACCTCTCATCCAAGATCCATCCAAATCTTTAATGTCTTAACCGGTTTGTTGTTAACCGTCCCGCCTGCTCCTGGACTCTGAACAATGATATGATCTTTCAGCTGTTTACGGGTTTGCTACTATGTTGTTGTGTGCCGTTTTCTCTCTTGACCTGAACTTTCAACTTCTTACCGCTTAATTGGTTACCGTTCATCGTGTTAATAGCGTTTTGTGCAGCTTCTTGTGAGTCATAACTAATGAATCCTGTGGCAACAGAAGAAAAAAATGCGTTTTATAATTTCAACCGCTAATACAAAGTCGTGGGAGAGACAAGGTTGTTAGTGATAATTTTCTTACCAAAACATTTGCTTATACCAGTGGCCTTGTCTACAAAAACTTTGGCGCTTACAACCGTACCAAACGGTTGAAATGCAACCGCGAGTTCTTGATCTCCAAAGTCTCGAGGTATGTTGTAGATAAATAGATTTGCACCTGCCGGTCCTGAACACCATGAGGTAATAGTTGCATAAGGACTAGACAATAATTTGCTTCAAATTCATATATATTCTTGGTTAATTATGACTAAGCTAGCTAACCTTCAGTTTGAAGTGAGCTAGGTGTCGATGCGCCGTTGTTTGAAATGCCATGTGAAACCGTGGTTAGAGGAAGGCGAGGACTGATCATCCCTCTAGGAAACGCCATTGGATACTGAAGACCATGATAACTGTAGTTTCCAAGAGGCATAGGGATATTTCTACGTGCGGCTAAACGCGGTGGAACAGACTCGGTCAGAGAAGCTCCAGGCAATGCATTATTGGCACCATGGTTCGGTGAAACCGCACTGTGAAATGCAGGTTGAGCCTGGATATGTGGTAGCATGTACCCATAAGTACCAGGTCCCTGTAGAAATTTTAAGGCTTAGTATATCACATAGTAAAGCTTTATGATTTGAGATAATATTTAGTAAATAAGTGTGGTTTCTAGATTTTATGGTACATTTAAGAACGAGTCCTAAGTAAATCTGAGAACCAGAACTTACATGATAGCCATATCCGTTATAAGGAGGAACATAACTCATTGGTAAGGCTCCGAACAGAGAAGGGTTTTGTGGATCAGAGTTGGCGAGTCTGGAGGCGTGAGATTGAGCTTTCTGAAGTCTTCGAGCTTGTCTTTCCCTTTCTGTGTCTGCCCATTTGACAACCAAAGGAACACTCGAACCCTAAAAAGAATCAAAAGAAAAAGATATTGCCACTCTTTTATACAAGTCTTTATAATAAGGTAATAAAAATGTCCCAAGTTATTGTATAAGCACAAACCTCCATTATATGTTTTCCGTTAATGGCCTCCATAGCAGCGACCGCTTGTTCTCTAGACTCATACTTCAGAAAAACACAGCCTAATAAAAATCAAAATGAGTCTAAAAGTTAGTCAAAACGTTGGTACATATAAATATAACTTAACTAAGGGGGTACACCTTTGCTAGTTTGTAGAGAGCCTCTTAGAATGTGCACATCCTTGATGGTTCCGTATTTGGAGAATAAGGATAAGACTTCAGCTTCAGAGACATTCTTTGGAAGCATACCAACGAAAAGTTTGTGTTCTGGATTGCAATAAATAAAATTTTATCAACATTACCCCAACTTGTTAGAAAGAAAGAAAGGAAAAAAATCATTCTGTGTGCTTATGTTTGTACAACCCACAATCAGAAGCACGTTGCGTACCTAGTCTCTCAACCTCGCCATCTGCATACTTAACTTGCAACGGACTAGAAGCCTGAAAAAATAACAATAGTAAGTGAAGGTTAATTATAATACGAGAGAGCCAAAAGAGTGTAATGTAACGGATAATGATCCTATGTTTCACATACATGCCAGGGATAGATCAAAAGAAGTATACACCATACTTTTGTTAAGATGGAGATCAATGAACAAGTAGTTAAAAAAACTAAAGCAATCAATTTTTTCTTGAGTCTATGGGTTCCTTATAATCTCAGTCAACGTATTTTCCAGCTATTTGCATCTTGCGCGCTTAGTGATCCGTACATATAGGATCAATGAGCTTACTTGGGTTTGAAGAAACGATCTAGAGAACATTTTTTAAACCTTTATGTCATCAGATTCCAACAATCAGTACGCTCCGGTCGGCCAAATCATATTCATAACTGATGTAGCAAAACAACAACATGCAGAGAAATTCTAAACTAACCAAATCCGGAATGACAACAGGATAAAAAAAGTACAATGCAGATCGAGGGGTAATAAGAAGAAGATAAATCAATCTCGAGATTCCAACCAGCTTGATAAATGTGCAACTAAAAGATTAAACTATTTTAGAGACATCACATTCGATCATAAGAAAAATTAAGAGAAAATAAAGCTTAACAAAAAAAAAAAAAATTAAGAATGATGTAAGGTAAGAAACTAAACTCACCCCAGGCAATGTCTTCTTGTTATGACAACCATTGATCACGTTGTCTGCTTCTTCTCTTGAAGGACATATCACAAAACAACATCCTATGGTTTCCAGAGAAATCAAATAGAAACTTATCTTCAAAGATTAAACGAGGAAGACGGAGAAAACAGAGAAAGAAATTTAAAAAAGAAAAACCTCGGGAAGCTCGCGTTATCTTGTCTTTAATGATGTTGACTTCGTCGACAATGGAGAAATCTTGGAACAATGCGAGGAGCTGAGCCTCCGTCATGTGCTTGGGAACTTGTCCGACGAACAGCTTCACCCTCTCTTCATTCTCCTTCGTCTCCTCCGCCATTTGTCTCTCTCTCTCTCTCTCTCTATTGACTTCGTCGTCTTCTTCTTCTGGATGGCAACGTTGGGTTTAGATTATATATTGTCTAAATCTGGACTCGTTGGTATTAGCAAATTACAAGATTGCCATTAAAAACAGATATACTTTGGATTGTTTTGTCTGATTAAGAGCTGAATTTACGTAAGTATCCTTCCATTTACCCGCGTTTTATATTCTGTTATTATTTTTAAATAACTATATTAGCATGGAGCCATGGAGTGCGTGAATAAGCTGGCGATTTTATTAACATATGACAGCCTGTGTCCTGCCCATTTGCCAAAGTCTACAACGGCACAAGAACTCGATGTGATTAAGTTCTTATAGATTACATCGAGTTTCGCAAAAAGACTACTTACTTTATTCAACTTTACGTTTTGACCCCACATGTTTTCCGTGAACGTGCATGTGTGCGATTTAGTCCTTTGCTAATAGCGTTTTTAAGACGTAAATTAGTCTTTAAAACATTTGCAGTTGCAGCTCAGTTTGGTAGTAATGCTTTAAATGGATTTTGTCTGAACTAGTCATTAAGAAGTAGTAGAGTAATTAAGAAGGAAACAAAAACTAACCATTGCAGCATCAGTTATGAAAACACACAAAACACTATCAAAACACTATCATCATCTACTTATGATTAATATAAGTAGATGATGATGATCATTTCTATTATATCTCTTTATAAAGACATTAATGAAAACACACAAAACACTATCAAGACTTATATAATGAATTTGCCTGACATATTAATAAAGAATTCATTATTTTACGGAAACTATACTATATAGCCGTTAGATCAATGTATATCCAATCTTAATAACGTGCTTTTTATAGAATAATGTTAAATCAATCGACTACATACAGTCTACTCACAAGTCTCTCTGCCCCTTTGTTATTTTCAATAACATTTATTTTGTAGCATACGTAAAAACAAACTTGTATTCGTTTCTTTGCATACACGGCCTGATGCTAATAGTTAATCTTAACTTCTCGACTGCACCATTGAGAAACAGAGTGAAAGTGACGTTTATTATATCCTCAAGAGTCGAAAGTTTCAAGTTATAATAGATGACAAAGTGCTGGTGCTATCTTATGTGGTCGTCACATTGCTCGTTTCTTTGGTTCCTCATATTTGGACTTATCAAATATCTTGGACAAAACTACATTCATCCTCTTTTATGCATGTGGTAGAACATTATCCGAATCTAAACAATAATGGTCAAGACTTTTAAACAACAAATCTTGCTATAATCACTGAGTACACACATGGAAAAAGAACTTAAAAACAAAAGAATGATTTCCAAACCAAAGAACAAATAAATAAGCAAAGAAAGAACAAGCATGCATGGACTTAGCCATATAACTATAATCCTTTGAACTACTAGAGTATACTCTACCTGTCACAGACTACAAAGATATTTAGGGAAAGCTGCTCTGATCACATTTTAAAGAGTCATGAGCTCTCTGGAAGTGGTAGACTCTGTCTTTGGGACGACCCAATTGCCTACTACTTTCCCGAACAACCCTTCAAGCTTCTTAAACTCGAATGGCTTCCACATCTGTTGCTTCCTCTGAGACACATCACTTTCCTTACTATGCTTTGCAACAACGTTAGCAACACATCTCTTGAGCTCTGTGTTCTCTTCTTTGAGCATTTGTATTGCTAAACTCATCTGCCTTATAGCTTCTCTCTTCTCTTCATCTTTCTCTCTAACCATTTCACTGTAAACCTTACTCTCCTCTCTCAACCTCTCTATCTCTTCCTTCATCATCTCACAATTCCCATTAGCTTCGCCATAATCGACTGGGAATGATTCTGTGTCCCCATCAATTTCACATTCATCGGCCCATTTGTCTTCACCATCATCCACTTCAGACTCAGCGTAGTCATCACAAGCCTCGGACCAAGAAGACTCATCGAAAGTTGATGACTTCTCATGATGACTCTCTGAGCCGTGTTTGTGTACAGAGGAAGGTCTCAACAAGTCGTACCTCTCGGCTAAAGAGCGATGTGAACGGTAGAAATCTTCAACCATAGCAACAAGCTCAGGCCTTTTCTTATAATACATCTCAGCTCGTGCGGCGAAAGAATCCGCATCCTCATCAATCACTCTCAGCATCTCCTTTGTCTTCTCATCCAACTCTTCAAAATTACAACAACAACAAAAAGTCACCATGTCAATACTCAAACGTCTCAGACAAAAACATAAACACATACTTTGTTTCCTTTGTCTCTTCATCCTATTCTTTCATTACAAAACCACACTTTACCAAGTCAAAATCTCAATGAAGTCAAACACTTTTGGTCACTACTAGTCAAACGTTCTCATAAAGTTATTACCTTTGGAAACGATAGACATTAGCAGAATCAAATTGAGGAAAGATATGTTTTTTTTACTCTTATCAGAACCCAGAAAGAGAGAAAGAAAGTTACCAGAGAGAGTAGAATGAAGCCATGGGGAGAAGTTAGTGGTGTTGTGGTTTCCAATCCACCACCATTTTGATGACTCCATCACCATCTTTCACTCTTCTTAAACCTTATCTCCACTCAAAACACAAAAAGAAAACACAAAGAGATTCTTCAGTTTACAAGTTTTCACTCAGTTTACAATCAAGAGTAAGCATATTAGTTTCATGCTTCACAACGACAACAACATAAGATAGGAGAAACCAGACACAGAGACTCGGAAATTACCAACCTCGGTGATAGATTCCAGTTACACCATGTAACTTACACGTCGTGACGAACTAGCCGTTTCTTATCTCTGTCTTCTTCGCCTTGTCAATTTTGTTAGTCACAGACTCACAGAGCAGTTTTAAAGGCATGTATTCTTCTTCTCTATCCAATCGCATGTGGACATGTGTAAGTCATTAAAGAAACACGCAGCTTCTTCAATTTACATAGATACCCCTGAAGATTTAAGCGGTGGACGACATGGCAGCACTAACATATGAAACTATCAGGAGGGTAGTTTTGGAGTTATAACCAGTTGATAGGGACGACATTTATCTTAATGGGCTCCACGAGGCCATGTGGGCCGTGGCGAGCGTTACACGCAAAAGGTCTTTGTGCAACGGTCGATTTACTCTTTTCCTCCAACTTTAGTATAAAGAATATGACAAAAAGAAAAATTGATGAATTTCATTATTTTGTTCTTTCTCCCAATTGGACAACTCACTCCTTGTTTTTTTTCCTATTTAACAAGTTTGTTAATGATGTTAATTGTGCTTACTAATCCTGGCGCTTTGAATAGTTGTCATTCACTTTCCATGCTTATTAATGTAAAGAATAGGACAAAACAATAGAGAAAAGAAAATGATGTTAGATCCATTATTTAAATGAGACAAAGTGAATCCCTATTGTTTCTTATTAACAAGCTTGTAAGGATGTTAATGGTAAGTAATCTTGCCTTTAAACACCCTTGAAGTTTAATTGTCTTGAAATTTTGCACTAAAGTAAGTATTATCATGTCCTATATATGATTAGATTACTGATAGAAGACATTGTTATTTTAAAGCTTAAATTTGGATTATATGACCTAGCTGTGCACTCTTCAGCCAGCTTTAATCTCAAATCTTTAAGCAATTTTTCTTTTTCTTTTAACCAGTTGACTTGGATTGAAGCTTGTAGATAAACATGTCACTTATGAAAATACAGCACTGGTAACATGCACATCACCTAAGTTTGTCTTTCAAGCCACTCAGCGTTTCAGACGCATGTTAAACATGCACATCACCTTACAAAATCCATTTCCTTCATCTCTCTTCAACAATCTAATCCACTAAACAAACAATGAACAATGAAAACAACCTCACTCAGTCTCAATACAAAACAGGCTATATCCACTCCTTGGGGTTGATACAAGCATCCAACAGCTTCCACTCCTCGGTCCCCTCTTCCGGTTTCTGCATTCACAAACACCGTTACTACATTGTGATTATCTGAATGAGTTAAGAGTTAGTGTGTCTTTCACAAATAGGAAAGGAACTTACATGGTCATACTCCCATCTTGCTGACAGAGGAAGAGAGACAAGAATACTCTCTATTCTTCCTCCCGTCTTCAGACCAAATGTTGTTCCACGATCATATACCTTTTCCAACCATTACAAAATACATTAGATAAAGAAGGTCATTAGCCAAGGATTCAAGAGATGTGCCTGATTATAATACCAAGTTGAATTCGACGTATCTTCCTCTTCGCAACTGTTGCCATGCCTTGTGCTGCTCTGTAAATTCCATGTCTTTCCTCTTCTCTACTATAGGTATATAAGCTGGTACCACTGAGTTTGCACATTCTGTGAAATCCCACATCAACTACTTTAGTCTACCATGTAAACTAAACCGATTAATAGTACTGTTCATTAAGGATTTGACAATTACCAGTGGAGAATGCAAGAAGCATTTCCTGATCATAGTCATTAAGATCGTCAAAAAATATCCCTCCAAGTCCTCGCCTCTCATCACGGTGCTGCAAGCAAAGATCAAAGAGTTCTTTCTTAACATTTACAACTTCCTCATACAAGCAATAGGCTTATAAAAGACTCAGAGCTGTTCCTAAACAGCTATGTCGAGAACTAAAGCCTCCAGTTCCAAAAAAAGACTAAGATCTCACAAAAAACAATCGGAGTTGCATGAAACTAAAGACAAACCTTGATGTAAAAGTAGTCATCGCACCACTTCTTGAATCGTGGATAGAAGGAAGGGTCGAACTTGTCACACGCTTGCTTTTGAATCTACAACAACAAAGATAAGTCCCTATACATGATCAACACTCCACAATCATAAAGCTCATATCTTTAGAGCAAGGAGTAAAGTTAAGACCGTATGAAAATGCTTGACATCGTCTTCAAAGATGTAAGCTGGTGTAAAATCAGTTCCACCACCAAACCACCACTGCCTCGGAGCTCCAGGAACATCTGCGCTTCAACAAAAACCCAAAACATCAAGCTTCTCTTCTCCAAAAAAAAAAAGATAACAGCTTTACAATTCTCACAGAAAGAATCGATCTTTTACCCTTTGGAGCATCAGTCTCGAAATAACGATAGTTAAAATGCAGAGTCGGCGCAAAAGGGTTCTTGGGATGCAACACAGAGCTAACTCCAGCCGCGAAGAACGGAACAGGACCAGGTTTCTGATCAGACGCCGAGCCTTTAGCAGCTCTATAAGCTTCAGGAGGCATAACACCATACACGACAGAGACATTAACCCCAGCTTTCTCAAACACATTCCCATCCTGCAAAACACGGCTGATTCCACCTCCACCACCGGGTCGAGACCAAACATCTTCTTTGAACTTCGGACCGCCTTCAACAGCTTCAATGGCCTCGCAGACGCTGTCCTGAGCAGCTCTAATCATCGTCTCGAAACGAGCCCTGACTGAAGTTGAAGATGAAGAAGAGTGAGTGGCGTCGTCGGAATCTCTGAGGAAAGTGAAGGGTCGTTCCGTTTCGGGGACTTCTTTCTCGATTGAGACAGAACATCGCAAGGGTTTGCGATTGATTGGTCGGGAGAAACGGAGAGTGGAGAGATTTGGGGAGTGATGGAGACGATGATGGTGATGGTGAGAGGAGAAGGGAGCTAAGGTATGAGGAGAAGAGACGAGAGAAGCCATTATTGTTCTTTCACAGATTGATCCGAATTGGATTTGATGTTGAAGAAGATAAGAAAGTCGTCATCAACCACTTATCAAACCGGATCAAACTGGATCAAACCGTATCAAACCGTATCAAACCGGACAGACGATAGTATTTTCAAAACTAGTTACTATGCTAAACCAAAACTATTGGCTTCGAATAATAAAGTCAAAAACAATTGGCGTTTACTCCTCTTAATTATCTTTACAATTGGGCCTTATAGTTCAAAATATTGAACCCAAAATAGGCCCAAACGTATAGCCGGGCTTAAGGGCACCCGCAATGGAGTCCTTAGGAAATAATAATTAAACTAGAGCTGGACCCGCTCACCGAGCGGGTGTTAATTTAAATCTTGTTTCGTAATATAGTTATATGTTTTTACATGATGATATACTATATAGAAAAATATACTTATCATGACTAATTAGAAATAAATATAAAGTCAACAAACGTAATATGATTATTCATTTGTAACCGTCAATAGTACAATAAAATTTATATCCCGGTAAAAATAATGTCACTTGTTTACATATGAGTTTTTGTTAATTAATAAAAAAATTAGTTGGAATATTTTTAACAAAAATATAATATTATTTCTATATTATTCATATATCTTATTAAAAACTTAGCACATGAAATCTATGATATAAATTTTTACTTATGTATTTATATTTTGTTTAATGATATTTTTAAACATATAAGTTATTTGAATACTTTTAGGTTCATATGAACCTACCCGGACCCGGAAGGATCAACTCAAACCCCGTCAAGAAATTTATAATATCTACATGTAGTTTAGTTTTAGAACAACAAAAAACGATATCAAAAAAACGATTTCTATTCGGATGGATACTTGGATGAATGTGAATAAATAAAAACTATTTATTAACCGGTTGAAATCTTTGTCACGAATGAAATAATTTTATTCAAAACATATGATTATTATGATTAATACGTAAAATAAATGATGTTAATTTTTATAATAAATACAATTAATGAAGTAATTAGAAAAAGTAAAAAAGGAAGATGTAGTAAAACATTTTAAAATTTGGATAAGAAAACATTCCTAATTAGTAGGTTCATTAAATATCAATTGCTTCATTTATTATAATGTAATAAATCGATTAAGTTAATTTGGATAAGACAACATTTATTAATCTTAGCTTCATTAAAACATCAATAAGTTCATTAATTACTGTTGTAATAAATGATTAAATTTTAGCATTATCAGATTTGTACTTCTGTTTTAATAATATAGATAATCGATGGACCCCATGAATAGTTAAGGATTCGATCTTTAAATCCCCTCCCGAAGGACCGATCCTTAGGGAGTCCTTACACTGTTTACGGGTCCCCGCGACACGTGGCGACCCGCGATTAGTTGATATTTTTTTTTATTTTTTTTTAATTCTGAAAATGTAAAAAAAAAAGTGAATAATGAAGCACCCTTGGTGGGTCTCACCGTTGCGGATGCTCTAATAATGGTGATCCAACTCACGATCTTCCCTGGTAGAAACCACAGCTACGCTACATACGTTGCATGAGATATAAAATCCCACTAAAGCTTAGAAAAGCAAAAGATATAAAATCTAATTCATGATATTTTTATAAAAAAATCAGGGTTGTTAGACGGATAAATAATGTTAATTACGTTAGATAATAAACATATAATAACATTAGTAAAAACGATAACAATATGTTAAAAAAATGGAAAGACAATAACAATAAGATAAGGCCAGTTCAAAAAATAAAAAACGATAAGATAAGTGATTTCCAAAATCTACATCAAACTTTTACTTAGTAGGAATTGAATAGTTTATTACTATATCTGATAATATTTACTTAACTTTCCTTTTTTAATCGGAAGCAAAAAATGGAAAGTGTATGTGTTATATATACACGCATTCTCCTCTCCCTGAAACTCATCATACGATTACTCTCAGCAAAAGAAAAAAAGAGCACAGATTGATTCCAAGTAGA